>JAHXRV010011731.1:0-33267 GCA_019904355.1 Psilocybe tampanensis | reverse complement strand
AATTTTCAACTCACTTCATAGGATAGGATAGGATTATTGTCTAGTACGATAGGATTATACTACAGATAATATACACATAGGATTAATCCGTTTAACATGCCAACTCTCATGTAGGATCAATCGGATCGGCTGCAAAAGTTGGAAGATCCTCAGGAAGGACAGCAGCTTCTGGGTCATACGACGGTCGATATAGATATTTCCTCCAGAGACCAAATATATTTGCTAATGTAGACAGCGGATTTCGCACTAGGAGAATGACGCGGGGAATAGTGGGTGGCGGCACTGGTTGTGGTTGAACATCGACGGTCATCATCGCTTCTGGAACTACATCTCGGAATCTGGCAGGGAGTGTGTAGTTGCGTCTTGGGCGCCCAGCGGCTGTAAGCTTTGGGGGCGGCGGAGGTGGATGATACACAGGAGGAGGAGGAAGAGGCGGCTGTGGAGACATTGGGGGGAGAACCGGAAAGTGGGAATTGTAGTCAATGTCCATTGAATCATCTAGGCCAGATGTGAATGCAACATTGTCCAAAGCTGGAGTGCTCCCACTAGGACCAGTGCCAACTGATGAAGAATCCGCCTACAAATGTAAAAATCTCGTTAGAATCTTACTTTGTGATCTAATCTAAATGATCATCGCAAACCTTTTGTGGGCGAAGTTTTGCTTGTGCTTTAGCCTGCTGTATCCTACTGATTTTTTGGGTAAGGGAATGACTGTTTTCTGCATATTTCTTCCAGGCAGAACATTTATGGCGATGGGTATTGATACCACTTGTTGTTGTCGACTGAAATTGACGTGGACAAGTTGGGCAGCATTTCAACATGGAAGATAAGAATGTGAGCACAGTCACTGTCAGGAAAAGCTGGAAGAGAACTCGAAACGGAAGAGCCATTCATAAGCAATGATTCCTCTATGAAAGAGCAGAATCATATAGTAAGTTGGGAGGAAAGGAGTTTATTGCACCCGTTGGTCGATGGTTGAAATTCACATCGGAAGTTAAATCAAAGTTATATCGAAAAATTGTCGAAAAACCATGTTTAATCCCCCACATATGCACACCAGTTTAGAACAGCAAAACATTTGGAATTGGACTGTGGTTAGAATAGTGTATACTACATGGTCTAAGCTATACTCCTACAGATTTTCCAGTAATTGTAGCAAGGAGCTTCTGCCCAGCAGCAGTCATGACCGTCCGCATATCCTTCAAATCCCTGTCCTTTGCCGCAATCTGGATGTCTTTTGCCAGTATCTCCTGATTCTTCTTCCGAAGCTCCTTCTGCAAGGCCTTGATCTTTTCAGTGTTTTCAACAAGCTGCTTTTCAAGAAATCTTCGATGTGCAGCTTCAACCTGACGAGCGTCGGCGACCTTTGCGAGAAGATTGTTGATTTCAGAAAATTCCGAGTGGGAAGGTGAAAGTGTGTCAGGTCGGATGTCGATAACATTGGGGTGAGGGTGTACTGCGCTGGCAGTGTTTGATCCAGGAGGCGGTGCCGAAGTCTCTTCACAAGGCTGCACAAATGCCTGAGAGTCGAGCTGCGTCTCAATCAGCGCGCTTGAGGGTATGCTGTATAAATTTTGCGTCAGCGATCATTGACAGAATGCAAATCCAGAACAGAAAATGACCTACACTGTGTTGGCAACCAAGTTTGAACGAACAGAGCTCATGCGAGCATTTCGTATGGACTTGGGTGTGCGGATGGGGGATCCTGGCATGCTTAACTTTCTTTCATGCTCAAGTGGGCCTTCAAGAGAAAGGTGGTCGACTGGCATTGATGAGTAGACCATTGGGTTGGGTTGAAAGCGAGGATCAAGTGAGGACGTTGGAGTTGGCAAAAAGAAAAAAATAAGGGACCTGAATTTTATGGACTGCTGCAAAAAAGGATAAATTAGATATCACCATCGAAAAAAACGGGAATTATCGGCAGACCTATGAATGTTAGATTCAGGTCGCCAACTAGCTGAAACTGATAGGGGGTGGGCTGGCCGCCTGGCCCCCCAATATATTAGAGAGAAAAAATGGCCATTTAAAAAATCCCCCGTACCTTCCCCTTGCCTCTAACTTCTAAGTTGCTCCATCGTGTCTCAAATGGCCTCTACTCAGACCAATCCCAGTCAAGATGCAGCTCTCACCTCCTCTCAGGAGGAGAGTGTGGGCATCCGTGGATACAACGAGACTGAGGTCGCTTATTTGAAGCGCAAGAATCAAGCACTTGAAGATGCCCTGAACCGGCTCGACCCCGAATCTTTCAAAAAACAGTAAGTAATTGATATCTTTTGTAGGAGGAGTTAAATGGACACTCACTTCGGTCATCAGAAAGGTAGCGTCTCCCACTCAGCCTGGACGTGGAATTCGAAAGATTGCCGATCTATACCATGACCTCTCGGACCTCATAAACAAGGCCAATATGCATGGGGCATTGGAGATGCTAGGTCGAGAAGAGTTTGAAGAACTAAACAGCATTGACTTTCTTGGAATGAAGCAGGAGGAGATCGAGGCAGAATTGAAAGAGTAAGTTACTATCAAAAGCCTGTCAAACCATTTTCTGACCAGGTGTCGTGACTTGCCTAACAGCCGCAAACGTTGCCACAGAGCCCTCAAGATCATTAACCATCTCATCCCCAAGTTCGAAGATCGTGTTGCCTCCGCAGAGGACCTGGGTGCCTTTCTGTCACCAGTAAGTGTTAATTCAAGCTACCATTGTTGAAATTTAACTTCACCTTGTGTTATATTGGATAAGATTCAGACTGGTGCTGGGGATGCTCGCAGCGAAGACACAAGCCGGCTGACAGCTGCCGTTGCAGACTGGATAAACAGCCGTGATCCTGCGCCTCAACCTTCTGTACCCCCCATAAAACGTGAGAAGAGGGGCATGAACAACGACACAACCTGGCGCCTTCTGACTCCAATCACATATGATTGGGATGATCCAGAGTGAGTCCGTCTGATTTTCTCTTTCTCACTTTCTCATATCATGATTCAGTGTCCGTGCCAAGTTGCGGAATGCAGAGCCAGGCTTTGATATGGCCTCAAGCTTTTTCTTTCGCTGTTTATACAAGGGTGAATCAGGGGATCCTTCAAAGCCACGAAAAGGGTTTCTTCAAGGCCCATTACTGGTCAAGGCAAGTTCTGGATTGCATTCTAAATGCTGTTCAACTAACCATCGATTTTTTGTAGGTCTTTAAATTCATTTTCACGTCCCCAGCCTCAGCAAGAGATGAGAACGTTAAACCAACTTCTCGTCGTCGTGATGTCGCAAGGGGTCTCCAGATGAACGGGCGTGTGACGCCACGGGCACTAGCATATGCCGCGGTTCAGGTGCGCTTTTGTTATTGACATTTTGTTCCTTCTACTAACTCAATACTGCTAATTACAGCTTGTTTTTGCTCTTTCAAGTGCATCTAGCTGGACTCACGAGCACGCCGGAATCCACTTCCCAACACTCTACAATTTCCTGGTTGATTTTTTCGAAGAGGCCACGTTACCGACGCATAAGAAGAACAATGAGGAGCTCCTTGGGTGGTGGTCTAAGTTCGTACTTCTTTCCTGTTGTTCTTTTTCACAATTTCTTGTCTCAACTTTTCCATTAGAAAGATTTTCCCTAAATCAGCCTTAGGCCAGAACCCTTCCAATAACAACACACTCGCAACATCTCAGAACCTATTGGATTTAGAGGAGGATGATGATGATGATGCGGTAGTTCTCTCGGATTAGTTTCCTTCATTCCTGTATCAGAATTTTGAATGTCTATTGGTTTTGATTATTTCACTATTCGGAATAAAATTTATTTAATATTTGCCAAATTTTCCGTTCGCTCCATGATCCAGATTCCAATTGGCTGACAAGACGTGAGCTCAATAAGTGTCGATACTAAGCTCACCAACTTCAGACCAGACTCTTAGGACCTTACGAGCCATTGAACTTAGGCTGTAACCTGGCGAGATATGACAAGATTGGTGTAACCCATGATCGAAGATTATTTGGGCGGAGACTCCCCACGACTCACAATTATTCGAACGGCTGGTACAAGTGACCTGTAATGGACAGCCAGGGCCCGCCAAGACCAGACGGGTGGCTGCTCGCCCGGGATTTCTTCAACTCGTGATGGCTGGCGAGGGCTGGCCATCATTTTGGGAATTTAGTGATGAACGAGAAAGGCGAGCTCTGTCCATGTCACTCTGGACACAATGCTGACTAAGAGTGTACAGCCACTCAACAAGTGACCGTGACCACCGTGAAATTCAGATTCAAAATGAGGTTTTTTGCATACAGAAACACGAATATTCCTGATTATGCCTCATATTAACACAATCAAAATATGAGAGAATGCTAAAGTATTAAGGCTGTCTTTGCAGCTTTTGAATGTTGAAGCTATACAAGAGCCTTTACATAAATCAATTTAAAGTTTAAACATTGAATATGCACTTTTCAAGCACAAAAGACTGCGATATGTTGGCATATTGAATATAATTCTGAGAAATTTTCAAAATAAAGTCGTTTCCGTAGGCTCCCAGAGAATGCCGATAGAGAAAGAGCCCTTAAATTTGTCTTAAATATGCACTTCCAAACTTGTCAGCTCGCTCAAACGTCCCCCGCGTTCTGTGTGTATCAGTTTCTATGGACGACAACTCACGAGTAAAGTATTTAATATTTAGGCCTAGTTAGCAGTGGTGCTTGTGGGAAGCGCAGCCTGAAAAAAAAAACAGGAATATTCTTAGGTGTTTTCCGCATGCCAGCCTCTTCAGTGTAGAATTTGTTTTTGCCCACTGGGCGACAATCAAGATCTCAAGCTCCGAGATTGATCTCGCCAGCATGGCCTGGCACAAGAAGAAGAATTTTCGAGGTTCTGTACATACCAGTCATGATGTACCGTTTCGCAGCGATTTGCTCGGTTGTGGCTAACCGTGAAACGGCTGGTCACGAGCCTAAGCGCCCTACATACGTTTTCTTGTGGTTCGGACCCTTTTGTACTCTTGCATGAACGCCAACTTGGAGGAAAATTCTAAACGAGTTATGACATGCGTCCCCCCCCCGTTCAACCTCGTCCCTATGGTATAGTACCCAAGTATCTCTCGGAACAAGGGATAGATCTTACGAAAACTAGACAAAGAGAGAGAAACATAGGATGTTGAAATGTACCCCCCAACAGCGCGTATGATTCAGGCAGAAGAAAGGTTGCAGGGCATCATTGTCTGTCTGCGGAACACCAAGTTCCAATGTTTCGAGAGGTAGTAGAATTAAACGACCAATGTCGTTCTACAAGGGGAAGGTAACAACTAAGATAATCTATGATGTACTAGTAACTCTACCGATAAATTATGCCTACACCGATGACCCATTTCCGTCCTCCCCATACGCCAGAGGTATCACTGAGCCATTAGCCCCGTCCTTTGCATTCCAGTTGGCTGTCTCATTGGCCTCTTTCTCGAGACGTTTCTGTTCTTTCTTCGCCTCCTTCTTCGCTTTCTTCTCCTTGCGACTTTCCACAGGGTATTCAGAATCTGGGCCGACGAGAATGGTGCCGGGGTGGATACAGTTGAAGAGATAAGCAGCAATGGTCATGGGAACGGCGTCGAGGACATAGAAGAACACTTCATGGTCGGTGATGATGCTGTTTTTACCAGCCGGGGAGAACTCAACGAGACGGAAGATAATTCGGATCTACATAGTCCACTGATAAGCAAGTAATACTGTACGGAACAATGTATTTCACTCACAGTAATGCAGGCGAGCGAAGCATAGAGGGTGTACAAGAGCTTCTTCCATCCCCTCTCCTTGCCCTCATCCCTCAATTGACCCGAGCGATCCAGTCTGATCAGGTGCATATGCAACCGGACGACAAGGGACATGAATACGAGGATGGCGAGCTGCTGGAGGCCAATACCACCCATGTAAATGTTCAATCCCAAGTTGAACGACTTGGAGTGGGCGCCGGATGCCATTGCCCCGCCAGTGGCTTGGATGAGGAAAGAAACGAAGTCTAGGACGACGAAAATCTTGGTGAGCCATGTTGCGGGGATTTTGAACACGGAATGTGTGGGGATGTAGTAGTATATCATACGCCCGAGAAGCATGTAGTCGAATGCATTGAGTACTATAGTGGTATGATTAGAATATCGTCGCAGGAATGCATAGAACGGTAAACTTACAAAGAGGAGCCAGAAATATAAGCATAAACGAGGGTATATAATATCCCATGCTGAGTTGATGTCTTGTAGAGAGCGCGCGGATGATGAACGCGGCCATCTCCCATGCAGCACCCATGGCGATGACCCAAGCGAATCGCTGTGCCCAACACGTTAGAAGAATAACAAAAATACCCACAGATAGAGATTCACCTTTTTGAACTTGAAAGCCTGGAAAATGTGGAGACACATTGAAATTCCGAACAGGGCCGCAAAGACGATAGCAAGCGCGATCGAGGGGTAGTACGAGTAAAGCGCGCGACAGTCATCCGCGGGAACATAGCCATTCTTGTCTGGCACAGCGGTGATGCATGCAAATGCGGAAGTGGCACTCGGACTGCTGGTTGTTGTCGGTGCAGTCGATGTAGAAAAGACTGAGCTGGACATGATTCGTAGGGAGGAGTAGGAGGAGATAGGTTTTGGTTGGAAAAGAGAAGTTATCGTTATTTAAAACGTTTCGCTCCCATTTCGCTCGTCGGTTCTTTTCTTTGCGAAACAGTGTTTTTCAAGGAGGGCACAGGTGTACGCAGTTCTGGAGACTGTTGCCACAACATGATAACCGAGAGACAGAAAGCGTCGAGAGTTAACGTCACTGCTATTCAGACATGAAACGTTTACTTTGGGTATCAAGGGTACGCCAAATGATCGTGGTTCCTCAAGGCAAGAGAGAAGCAGGAGTTTCCTCGGAATGCATGGACGACGAGAAAGCGCTGGATAGAAATAACCGCTTCTTGTTATTAGTAAGTTTGTGATGTTCTGCCCTGTTCTGTCACCGGATATCTGAAAGAGGGATCCCTTTTAGCTGGCGATCGGGTGAGAGGCATATTCAATGTTGTGGCCTACCTTGATACCCTGTCATCGCGTCATCCCTGACCTGCTTCTCGGAAGATCGGATACCATGAGGATATGTATGTGGATATAAAAAAAAGTGTGCGTGTAGGCAAGATTGTCCTATAGCAAGTACATTAGTAGACTGCAACATTGCCGCAACATGACTGCCACGGATATGCATACGTACATGCATTTGTACAAATGTACATATTCTGAAATCTGTGGAAAACTGCCCATACCTGAGGCCATGAGTTGTCCAGGAGTTTTCTGCTTCATAGATATATGTCAGTGTTGCCACACCGTTGGGTAACAAAACATTGGTTTTCGCCATCGAAACCACTCGTCGGCAATTTCGGCATGCGAAGGGCGAATAATGATTTTGTATCGGAATAGATTGCCGTTTTGTCGTAAAACGCTCAATTAACCAGTAAGCATCCTTCAATATTCTTCACTAATCCGACAAGAGACTTGTCACTCACATTCACTTTTCAAGTCCATTTTGATATGAAGCTTGCCAAACTCGAATCTTTTTCTTTCACTTCACTAAGTCGCGATGGAGGACACGTGATAATCGCGTCAATAAGGACAAATAGACGCGAAACAAGGGTAATTAAGCGTGCGTGATCAACAAACTACTCTTTCTTTCATACCACCATCATCTCCACCAGCCTCGACGCTCCTCAAGCCACTCTCGGCTCACCCTCAACTTATAACACTACCAACCCCTCAACAACACTCTCGACATGTCTGGACGCGGTAAAGGTGGAAAGGTATGATCTTCCAGTCTATTTAACATGGATGACCTTTCTGACCTCATATCTGCTCGTCGTCTTCAGGGTCTCGGAAAGGGCGGTGCTAAGCGTCATCGCAAGATTCTTCGTGACAACATTCAGGGTATGTGGCACCCATAGAGGTCATGGGCATTATTCCTTTTGTGCTGACGATGAATGTATCTAGGTATTACCAAGCCTGCCATTCGCCGTCTCGCTCGTCGTGGTGGTGTGAAGCGTATCTCCGGTCTCATCTACGAGGAGACCCGCGGTGTCCTCAAGATCTTCCTCGAGAACGTCATCCGCGATTCCGTCACCTACACTGAACATGCCAAGCGGTATGTCACTATCTTACTCCATTCCAATCATTTATTTTAATATCATGTATAGCAAAACCGTCACCGCTCTCGACGTTGTCTACGCTCTCAAGCGCTCTGGACGCACTCTCTACGGTTTCGGTGCTTAAATATCGTCGTCGTCGTCGCACACCACTTGGGATCTTGGGTGAGTTCGCATACTTTTTTGTCCTTCTACCCATCGTATTCATCCCTCTATTAGCATCCACCACTGCCCGATGTTATTGTATCTTCGTCCTGCCGCTCTGAATTAGGATTCTCGTCATTTGCTCCTTGTACTACTTGTATGAAATACTGCCTGAATATTATATTGTGATATGCTATTACCATCGGAGTGAACCTCCCAGTTGCGCATTCCAGTTATTGAGTACTAAATATCCTGTTGTTGTTGACGTGCTCCATGGCATCACATCGAACATTGACCAACTAAGAGAATGCGGGAATCGATGTAACCGTGACTTTGAGGTCAAAATCGTTGCTCGCAGCGAGGGGCAAAAGGCTCTGGGAAGGGGGGGATTTTTTGAGGTCTGTTTTTGACCCCCAGTTGACCCCCAAAAATTATGACTCTTTTTGAGGTCCTTCGGTACCGAGACAAAGGCCTCAGTGGCTGGTTTCTTGCTCGCGATATAAGGACTAACATCTGGATGGTGTTCTCTATCGCCCTAAACGCTCACACAATAAAAGAAGAACCTGGTCAACGATTCTGGAGGGAGTGATAGCGAGTTTGGCCTGTTTTTGAGGATTAGGAAGAATGTCTCTACTGGTTCGTTGGATGCGGAGTACCTTAGATCTCTGGGTGAGGTAACGACGCTGAACGATACCAGGCTCGGGCTCGCACAGCCGCTATCTCAGTCGCCAGCCTTGAAAGAAATATAATGGGGCTCCTGGCGCCCATGTTTATCGGTCAAAAATTAGATCAAGGGATAGTTCTATAAAGGACGATTGTTCCAGGTTTTTTCTTTGAGGGTTATCGGTGGCAAATGGATGTAGCAGGAGGAGGTCGAGGAGGAGGAAGGGGAGATGCCAGTTCGTCAATAAAAATCTGTAGGATGGGTGCCTGTGGTTGGTCTCTGTCGGAATATATGGTTAAATGTACTATATGTTCTATACTTTGCGGTGTTATCCACCGTTCATTTGGGGAGGAGGCCAAGGTTTCGAGCCGTCGTTCTGTGAGGGAGACTTTGGGCTCCGGATCTCCCGGACCGGAGGAGGACTTAGTGTGCGCTCGGCCCCACACACACACGGTGGCATAGTTCAATGATGTTTTTGTTAACGTTTGTTGCCTTTCTCTTATCGTCAGCACAACTGTTCTCGAACGTAACTTGTAGGGTGGCTAACTGCGAGGCCGATCGATGTTCCTTCACCAAGGGGGCTTACAGCTAGCGCTAGACCGATAGTCCGGACTCCAAAATCCCCAGAGTTGTCATGGTCATTAAGCCTCTTGTTTGATGGCGGTACGCATTCACAGATCTCGTTGTTACTTGTAACTTGTGGGCTTACAGGTTTCTTAGCGTCATTATAGCTAATAAGGACTAGCCCGGAGGGCGGTGGGGTGGGCCATCTTAAAGTGACCGTAGCAGTGACGGAGGTGCATAGGATACCATAGTACTATGATTGTACATCTCAAGGTCAAATACCGAATCCATACAGGGCACGGCCAGATCGCCTTAGCGCCAGGACTACATCAACTGTTGTTATTGTCTGTCTGATATAAAGTAGTGTGCGATGCAATCAGTGCCACTGTCTCTAACATTCAATGCGCTTCGAGAAAGGCGACCACATACCTGTTGACATGGTCAGCAAATGTCACCGTATCTCGCAACACGTTCGTTAGATATTTCCTGAGGGCTCCTTGGGCTTCTGGGTATATCTCTTGACTAAGACGCTTGACTCCACCTCGACGGGAGACACGACGTAAGGTGGGCGCACGCAGGCCTTCGAGATGCCAGGTCAGATTTGAATTTGAGCGCCCAAAGACCTGATAGCAGGTTCAAACAAAAAATATCACACTGACGTTGTATGCTGTCCCGTAGGATCCTACGATGTCGCCTCTTACCGCTCACACCCAGACCCTGAGAGCCATGTTCAATGAGCAAAAGATCAGTAATTCCATCCAAATCCAAATATCCCACAACGCCCACCGCTGACCTTTCCACCTTTACCAAGGCTAGGCATTGTTTCTGCTCTGCTGGTAGAGTTCAGTTTGGAGAGTCGGATTGCTGCTCGTCAAGATGATGGTGGTTGGGAGCACGAGGTATCGGCCATGTCAATACAGGGCGAGTCTTTTATCTCTGCGGCAGAGTTATCGCACGCCGGGTTGCACGGCGCTCGCTGAGTTACTCTTGAGGATCGGAAATTCGATCATAATCATACTGAGTCCTGGAGCCTCCGATAAAGAAATTCGAGGCTCTTATTGATAGTTCCATGTACGAAATCCCAAGCTGCTTTAAGGTGTGCGGTAGACCCTTGTCAGACCCAAGCCGGAGCGTCGGCCTAAATTGGCAGAACAACGGAGGACAATGGTCCGAGTGCCGGCTGGAGGTTCAACATAGCCACATCTCTGTTTGATCTGTGTTTTCTCCCCTACCAAAACATACAACACAACATATTACATCGAAGTAACAAGAGACATGGAGGCCAATCAAAACTCTACACCAGAAACCCTACCATTCAACGACACATCCCTTATCGATCGTTTCCCATATGCTTCCAGATTGGGGTCCAACGATATTCCATCGGACGATGAAGTGGAAGAAATCAAAGAATTCCTGCGAGAGCCGACGACAAGGATTCAACAAATGGATATCGAGATAGCTTCTCTTCTCGCCAGAGTCGACACTATACGACACTATCAAGCTCAGCTGCAGAAACAGGTTGCGACTTGTCGATCTTTGCTCGCCGTCTCTCGTCGTCTGCCGGAGGATATCCTGCTGGAAGTTTTCTTTCGTTGTCTCCCGAAGAATAATAAACCAACCCTTAATAGCACAACCGCACCTTTGCTATTGACGGCAGTGTGTCGCCGCTGGCGGATCCTTGCATTTAGAACGACGAAATTGTGGTCGGCAATTCACCTCAACATTCCTCGAATGCATTCATGGACAACGCGGGCAACGTCCGAACATGATCCTAGGACCCCAAGTGGCCTCTACCGTATGGTGCAAATGTGGCTTGAACGCTCTGGAACTAGCCCATTGACGCTCTCCCTGGCTGGACCGAGGTTTTTCAATGCGAAACACGACTACGACGATGTAGTGGCTGGTTGTACCAACATATTACTCCCTTTCACATCACGCCTGAGGCATGTCTCGTTGTCGTTGGCTGGAGATGTCAATTCGTTGTGTCCACTTTCAAGCATTCCAGCTTACGAGTTCCAATCGCTAGAATCGTTGTTCTTGGAAGTGGGTAGCCACGACATCTCAGCTGGTATTGCGATGTTCAATGCGCCAAACCTGCGCAAGGTCTCGATCTGCTACCTACACCCCCAGCCCAGCGACCTCGCTTTTCCATGGGTCAGATTGACGCATCTTGACTTCACTACCAACACTATATTCACGAACATCCCCGACCTCTCTGCTCTCTCTGGAGTACTGAACCAATGCACATCGCTAATCTGCCTCAGATCACGTTATGACGGTACTGATCGCCTCGATTTCTCTCCAATCTACCTTCCCCGCCTCCAGAGGCTTTCTATTCACAGATCAACCTATGATGACGACGCACTATCTTACAGGGCATTTGCCGAGAACTTCCATGCCCCTTCACTCCGTCAAATCTGTATGCAATGCCTCCTCGAAGAAGATTTCTTCTTGGTTCTCAAGAATTGCGGTCAAGGCATCCAAAGACTTGAACTCCGTGCTCCGTGCTGGACAGACATCAATTCTTTTGCTCTCAGTCTTCAACATTGTCCTTCCCTTCGATCTCTTTCAATAATGTGTGGGTGTGAGTATAGATACATGGGTTCGCGTGACACCAAAAATACCGCCGACAAAACATTCTTCTCTGTTCTCAATGGAGACAACGAAAGCGACACAGGTCCACGTTGTCCTTTATTACAGGAACTCGTACTCCATAATACGGATTGCGAGTCCCTGGCCAGTCTCGTCTCGTTCCTCGACGCAAAAGAAAATGGGGATCCTTCCGTTTTTTCACCCCTCATCAGGTTTTCGACCAAAAACTCCATCATAAAAGAAGATAGATGTGAAGTGAAGAAAGAAATCGTTGACCTTACCCTCAAACCATTCAAAGATAGAGGCCTGCTTGTAGAAATCTCACAAAGTCGAAGATCATGCCCATGCTGTTATAAGGCGAATAACACAGACCTGGATGATTGGCAAGATTGATTGCAGTTTTTTTGTTTGATATTAGCAATTTTACGTTCTTTTTTACTTTGTGCGTATAAATGTGTCATCGAGAACAGATTAAACTAGTTTTCAAACGAAAGTGAGTACTCATCTAAGCAATGGTGAGTGAACATCCTCGGAAATTTGTCCTATGGAGATATATCTACTTGTCCTAATGTTTCTGCATACAGTTTAATGAGAGTATTCCAACAATTTCTCAAACAGTTCAGGATTTCTGCTTGACGAAGCGCCGTTGAGAGATTTGGTCGTCGAAAAAGGCCCGCCGCTCCCAAAACCGGCATCAATGCCGTGGCCGGAAGACTAAACTCCGACAGGGGTCAGCCACACCTGTGCATGCTCTCTTTTCCCGCAACATACATAATAACGAGAGACATGGAAGCCAGACAAAACTCTACACCAGAAAGCGTACTGTTTAATCACAGATCTCTCATCGAGCGTTTCCCATATACTTCCAGGTTGGGGTCCAACGAATTTCCATCAGACGATGAAGTAGAAGAAATCAAAGAATTCCTGCACGAGCCGACCACGAGAATTCAACAGATGGATACCGAGATAGCCTCTCTTCTCGCCAAAGTTGACATCATACGGCGCGAACGAAATGAGCTGAAGAAACAGGTCGATACTTGTCGCTCGTTGATCGCCATCTCTCGTCGTCTGCCAGAGGATATCCTGTTGGAAGTTTTCTTCCGTTGTCTCCCGGAGGAGGAGGAGGGTAGTCCAACGCTGAATGGGAGGACTGCACCTTTATCATTGACGGCAGTATGTCGCCGCTGGCGGATCCTCGCACTTCGAACGCCGAAATTGTGGTCGGCGATTCACGTAGACTTGACAATCCCAACTCGCAGGGGCTCTCAAAATGGCCTCTATCGTATGCTGCAAATGTGGCTTGAACGTTCTGGAACTCGTCCGTTGACCCTCTCCTTGTACGTACCGAGGCCAGATTTTCTAGATGCTCAGGAAGAACACGACGCTACGGTGGCCGGCTATGCCTATGCCAACAAATTACTTCCTTTCGCATCACGATTGATGAATGTCTCCTTGTCGTTGTGGGGAGATATCAACTCGTTCACCCCTTTCTTGAACATTCCAGCCTCCGAGCTCCAATCGCTAGAATCATTGTTCTTAGGATACTACGGTGACTCCGACATCTCACTGGCAACCGCCATTCCAATATTCAATGCGCCGAACCTGCGGAAGGTCTCAATTCGCTACGGATACCCCAGCGACCTGGCTTTGCCGTGGGCCAGATTGACACACCTTGACTTTGGTTCCATAGTGTCAGACGACGTCTATGCGTACCCCACTCCCAGCCTCTCAGACATTTTGGGGGTATTGAACCAATGTACGACACTAATCTACCTCGGATTAGAAATTCATGACAGCATTGATGACCACAGTCGCTCCCTGATACACCTCCCCCGCCTCCAGAGACTTTCCCTTCGCACAATATCCGAAATCGGGCTTCACGGTCATTCTCGAGCTTGTAAGGTATTCGCTGAGAACCTCCAGGCCCCTTCACTCCGTCAAATGAGTATGCAAGGCCTCTTCCAAGATGACATTTTCTCTGTTCTATCAAGACACGGTCAATGTGTTCAAAGACTTGAGGTCCATACCGACTACTTGACAAATGTGGATCCATTTGCTCTTAGTCTCCAACATTGCCCTTCCCTTCGATCTCTTTTGATAACAGATCCGAGTCCTCACCCCCGGCGAATCGAGTCGACGGACAAAACGTTCTTCTCCTTTCTCAACGGCGAGAACAAAGGAAACACAGGTCCATGTTGTCCGTTATTACAGGAGGTTGTGCTCAATAATATCAATTGCGCGTCTTTGGCCGACCTCGTCTCTTTCCTCGAAACAAAGCAAAACGGCGATCCCCACGTTTTTTCACCCTTGATCAAATTTTCGACCAATGGAGCGATACAAGAAAATGGACGTGAACTTGGGAGAGAAATGGTTGACCGTGCGCTCAAACCATTCAAAGATATGGGCCTGGTTGTAGAAATCCGGCAAGACCAATGGCGACCACGCTTCTATGACTCTTCGAAGAATCATCATCACTTCGCGGAGTATTGGAAAGATTGAGTGCACATTCTCCGTCTGAAATTCGCGATTTCTTTCTTCTTTCTTCTAATGTATACAGAGTAGCTCAAAGTGAAATAACAAAGACCAGGCACGGGAGTTGATCATGAAATAAAATCCATTATGAGCCGTAAACAAACGATACTAGTATCTACTGTGAATCAAGCCATAAAATTAAGCGCCGACGGTGGCGGGTGTGCAGTTGATGCCAACGAGTTGGTCTGGAAAAGAAGATGAGTAATGTCGAAATAAAGAAAGAAAATAAAAACATACTGGAGAAGTTCTTCTCGCAGCAAACGGGGGAAGAAGCGCTAGATGAGATGAAGTTCGTCAGAATGTTATGAAGAAAAGAGCGGACGGGGTGAACATACCAGTTAGCGCCGGCTCCAGCACCAATGCCAGTGATGGGGTTGCAGGCAAGACCGACCAAACCAGTGACGGACTGGACGGAGACGCCGAGGAGAGCGAGCTGGTGGGAGGCGGCCTCAGATGAGGGGGCTTGGAGAGAGCCGCAGCACTGGACGGGACCGCTGTTGCATTCGCCAGCGAGGACGGTGGCAGCGAGAGCGGCGGTGATGAAGAGGGCGACTTTGGAGAACATTTTTCGTGAGAGTGAGGTGCTCGTGAAGTGGTAGAACGTTGGGTGTTTGTTCGACTGAGGAAATTGGGAGGATTGGGAGAGCCTTTATATTATTTGAGACCCCACTGGATGCATGTCCGGCCAACACTCGTTCTGGTTGGTCCCAACCACGCGAGGCTGCCAATGATCCCCAGTTCTTTTGGAGAAATTTACTTACGATATGTTCTTTCCGGCCGACGCACGTATGTGGGCATGAATTTTACATAAATGTGATGTTCCGAAGCCGCACACTACGTATTCACGAACGTCTGTTCGGGAGACCCTGATGGCATTCCAAGGAAGCGGTACTTAGGAAAAACAAGCAAACGCCCTCTCCGTCGGTCGTCTTTGTGCGCTGGCCCGAATATCAAAATGACTGAGCCCATTTTGAAAATAAAATTCATTGAGCGCTTGCATGTACCTCCCCGGTCGCTTAGTGGAAAGGCGGAACCGAATATCGAGCATTCAGTTTGGATGTCAAAACATATATGCTTCTAGTTCCATCATCGCCAATCAACGCGCTAGCGCTGATTATTCCAGAAAACATGCCTTCAATTGGCCAGTCCTCCCTGGATGCATGGACTTCGTATTTGGCGACGCTGGGGAGCTGCCGTAGTGGGCACAGGCCATCTCTGACAATATAAAAAGCCTTGTCAGTCTTCCCAATTTCTTCAGTCGAACATACACCCACCGTTCTACCACTTCACGATCACCTCTCTCTCACGAAAAATGTTCTCCAAAGTCGCCCTCGTCATCACCGCCGCCCTCGCTGCCACCGTCCTCGCCGGCGAATGCAACAGCGGTCCCGTCCAGTGCTGCGGCTCTCTCCAGGCCCCCTCAACTGAGGCCGCCTCCAAGCAGCTCGCTCTCCTCGGCGTCTCCGTCCAGTCCGTCACTGGTTTGGTCGGTCTTGCCTGCAACCCCATCACTGGCATTGGTGCTGGAACCGGCGCTAACTGGTATGTTCACCCCGTCTCCTTTTTTCTTCATAACATTCTGACGTACTTCATCTAGTGCTTCTTCCCCCGTTTGCTGCGAGAAGAACTTCTCTAGTAAGTTTTCCTTTTCTTTCTTCTCTTTGACATCGCTCATCGACCTTTCCAGACCAACTCGTTGGCATCAACTGCACACCCGCCACCGTCGGTGCCTAAGTGCCTTCTTTTTTCTCGATTTCGACATGGAGTCGATGAGGGATTATTATATCACTAGATAGATTGGAGGAAGATCATTAGCTTTGTTCATGCATATCATCAATCTAGACGCAATTTCAACTCGTTCTGTTGTTTAAACTTTGTGCCATCTGAATGTCGTGTTCTTGGTGAGACTCTAAGGAAAACGCTTCGACAAGCAAGTCAATGACATTTTGTATCCTATTCGGCAATTTAACTGTCCAGTCTTTCATTACGTTCAACTGATTGAATTTCAGCCTTACAAGATTATCACTCACATATTCACTGGTCTGGAGGATCCTCGCTCAAGCCGTGCCACTTCAGATCCAAAACCAAAGAGTGCAATTGCAGCAACAAACAACTAAACCTCAATTAACACAAAACATCAACGACAATTCTCACTCCTCTTTCTCCCTTCTCTTTCCCATTTTCTTCCTCTCAGCTTGACTTCGAGGATCTTGAGATCCATCCGCGCCAGAGTCCGAGTCCGAGTCAGAGACATAACGTATCTCATACCTCGGAATTGACGCGAGGTGTTGGCCTGTCAGGACCTGGAACAATAGTCGGAGAGGGTTGTAGTGCTTCGCCAGTCTGTTCGATAGTTCGACTGAAAGGGTCAAAGGAGTTGAACAGAAAAAGAAAGAAAGGAATAAAAAGGAAGATTGGCTATCAGAAAAAAAGTGAAGATACGAAAGTGAATGAATACGTACTGTATTGAAAAAAGATGGCGGACAGGGATATCGGTTGGTTCTGGGCGGATTGGATGCAGACATCAGTAAAAAGACAAGGTAACCAAGGAATAAAGAGGGAGCACACCTCCAATGATAGATACGTCTGTGTCCGTTTGGTATCTTGACTTTCGCTTGTCGTTGCCGTCGTTGGGTGACGAAGTACGAAACACAACCCGCCTACATGATTTTTTGCGGTTCGTCAATACCTTAAGAGTAAGAGAGATAATGCACGGAGAGAGAGGTGTACCAGGTAGCCTCCACGGATCTTTCACTCTGAGCATCAGTGCAAACAGCGGGAAATGGTGCATGAAGGCAAGGAGAGTCTCGATGGCGGCTTGGATGAGCAGAGTCGCGAGACGGAGCTGAAAGTATCAGAGGGTTATATTAACGTTACTTTAACCGCGAATGAGAAGACAAAGGCCGACGTACCCCAGCGAAAAGTACATAATACACCAACGCAGTTGGGAAGAGAAAGGCAAGGAGCGTGAAGAGAACCGTGCCGAAGAGGAGTTGATCGATATCGTACGACCAGGTGTCTGTGCGGTTGCGTAGAACGTTGCGCCTTTTTCCTGTGAAAAGCAAACAAAGGTTGGCGACGACGTTTACAAGAAAACAATACATAACAAGTACTTACCACGAAAGACACCCCAGAGGAGGCCACCCCCCAGCTTGACTCCAGCTGCCCAATACACTATTCTCGCTAGCTCATACCCAATCCTTAGGTGGATAGTAAGAAAGAGGGAGAGCAGGTCCGAGAGGAGTGATAAAAGGAGTGTAAATCCTCCGAAAGTCGAGAGGGTTCCAAGGGTGGAAAAGAGGGATGGTGAAAGAGGCGGTAGGATGGCTGTTCATTCGAGGAAGAAGGGAGAAAAGATGTTAGTCAAATGGGCAGTGGAGAAACGAGATATTTATGACTGACAGCTCCAGGTGTCGATGACTCCGATGAGAGTGGTCACGTAGAATCTACTGAGCTGGGTGTTAAGCTTGAGGCCTGCGGGCCATGCGTCGAGCCAGAACAGGGCAGCCTTGGGGTATTGGAACAAAAAGGTCTGGAAGGACAATGGGTGATAAGAATAAAAGCAAGAAACGAGCAAAGAGGGGCTCGAACCTGAACGATGTGGTTTGCGATTTCTGCAAGAAGGCCGCTATTGTCCGATAGAAACGCCCCAAAAGCAAAACCGAGAGTGATGTCGTTCATGATTAGCCATGCTGTATTAAAAAAACTGTGCATATTTTGAGAATCCGACCGAGGGCATGAAAGAACAATATCACAGACTTGGTATATCGTCGGGAATAGGAAACGATGTCCTGGGTATTTTGTCGCTGTAGAGTTGTCACTTGGGTTATAAAAAAGACAGCCTGCTCTATTCGCACGTCAAATTGCTGAACTATAGGGACAGATATCGAATGAGCTATTTATCAAAGGCTCAAATATGTGGAAGTGATTACCAGTCGCAGAAACGTCCTTCAGTCGATATCCCGGTCTGCTGTCGGAGCTGGATGATGGAAGTAGAGGAAGGTTGACTACACTAGCTGCAAATCTTGAAACAGATAGCGATAGGCTAGAGAGAGATGCTAGGTAGGAGGCGAGAGCGAGGAGGAATGTTGCCGTGGTGGGAAGTAATTTAGGTGAGAGCGAGTTCTTGGACCGTAGGGTCCCATGCACAAGTGAAGAAGCGTTAATCTGCGGAAAACAATTTAAATAAAACAGCATAAAATATAACTCGAAACTTTGCCTGATTGATAACTGTATCATTTAAAGCTTGCTCGACGTTGCGAGGTTGCGGTCGCGTGAAATCGTATTGCTGTATCGTTTTGTATGGATCGGGCTGTGAGATCTTTGAACGAGGCAAAGGTTCTGGTGGATCCAACACATAGAACCGCAAAGATTGAGGGGCATGTCGGTGGTAAAGAATGAAGGAAAATGTAGTGTCTTCATCATCCCCGAAACTCCAGATCTTTAGAGAGGTCGGCACGGGTGACTTCTTGGTTTTGTCGAACTTGCAAGTTCCTAGGATAATAGGATCTCCTCCGCAAGACGATTTCACGGCCTGCCATGAAGATGATTGAGAAAGCGCACTCTCAAACGCAGTCTCTGAATTTGGCGGCAAGTCCTGGGGTAAGATGAAGTTAAATAATCATCAGACGAGACTATCCGACTTACATCGAACGTTCCAGCGACACAGATCGCAGGTTTTAGCCACCCATAGCAGACACCATCGCTCTGAGAGCCCTTTGGCCAGAAGACGGACGTTGAGGCTGTGGAGGTCGTCCGAGACGATGGTGGCATGTCCTAAAGGAAAGGGAAACGGCCACGTGACATGCGCCCATCTGAAGTTGGAACTCCATCGGCATCTGGCCAAGCACCGAACTTTTGTTCAATACCCCCATCTCCCCATATCCTATATCCCTTTCCCATGGATTCAACAGCGGGCTCAACACCTTCAAGGCGTCCAGATGCGAAGAGAAAGCTCGTTGTCGTTGGAGACGGTGAGCTCGTACGCGGTTGATACCTCTAAACACACATCTAAACGGCCGCACCCTATCCACAGGCGGCTGTGGAAAGACATGTTTGCTCATCGTATACGCTGAGAATCGCTTCCCAGAAGTCAGTATCTGCTGCTCAGGCCTCCGTATTATGCCAGTTAACCTTGTTTTTATAGGCGTATATACCAACGGTTTTCGAAAACTACGTTACTCTAGTCCAGCACGACTCAAAGCTCATCGAGGTTGCTCTCTGGGATACAGCGGGTCAGGAAGAATACGATAGACTCCGGCCTCTCAGTTATCCAGAGAGCGACGTCATCCTCATCGTATTCTCTGTCGACTTCCCCACCAGCCTCGCCAATGTACTTGATAAGGTCTGCCCCATTTCCATCGTGTGTGTTGTTGGGTTGATGTGTTGAACGGAACGCTTTCCAGTGGTATCCCGAAGTATCCCATTTCTGCCCAACGACTCCGATGCTGCTTATAGGCACCAAAACCGATTTGCGATCTGATACCACGACGGTCCGCATGCTCTCCGCACAAGGTCAAGCACCCGTCACCCCTGAACAAGGCGCGGCAGTCGCCAAAGACATCGGGGCCACCTACAAAGAATGCAGTGCCAAGACAGGAAAGGGTGTCAAGGACGTGTTCGACACAGCCCTCCGAGAAAGCTTGAAAGGCCGCTGGGGGAGATCCATGACCAAACGGAAGTGCATCGTCATGTAAAAAATGAAACTACCCAAGACACATGACGAGATGGACTACCGCTCCTTCCCTTTCGCCCCACATTCTTTCTCCTTCGTTTTCATTCCTTTACATATTTCCGGGTTTTTTTCTTCCTTTCGTTTTCCTTTTTCGATGTCACGATAGGGGAAGGAAGGCCATAGAGAGGCCTACATCATTTAATCATGCTGTCCAGTTAGTTCGTCCTTCCCCCCCACCTCCGCATTCTCCTGCTTCGTCTTTTCGCTTTGGACTTGTCGTCACCAAGCTGCTGTTGCCGCTGTTGTACTATGGCCTCTTACATACCAGGGAGTCCTCAACCATCTTTCGTGTAATTTTTTCAGTCCATCCATCTTCATCTCTTTTTCTCCACCCAGGTTAGGTCGTCGACCCCCCCTTTAACCACACCAACATCAACACCAACAACACACCCCACCCCTCTGATCCCCACCCACCCAAGAACCTCGTTTGATACTCCTAAATTAAATGCCACTACTGGTATACCAACTCCCATCCTTTCTCAGACCCTTTCTTTTCACCGACACGTCATGCTTCTATATATCCCCCCTCCCTCGCACGTACATATTTATCATCGCAATCAAAATCATCTGGATATTTTCTTTTCTCAAGCATTTTGGATCTCAAGACCAGGGAATTGAATGTTGAATTTTACCTCAAGCAGCCCAACGGCTGTTCATCGAAACGCGACTGGGATGAAGAAGCTTCAAGAAAAAGAAGACAGCTCTGAAACTTTCAGATGAAGATGAATGTATGATACATTGAATATAGGGAACACGGATGAGGGGAAAAAAACAAAACCAAAACCAACAGAAGGGCTCGGTGAAAAAAAAGAAAGAAAGAAGGCAAGGCAAGAACATTGACCTCGATTAATATTGACTAGAAGGTTTGACGACAACGCCTTCATCCTCCTTCCACGTCTTATCATCATCAAGATCCCAGATGAAGGCCGGTTCCTTCAGATCAAAGAAATTAGCAGGGTGCAGCGTCCTATTATTCGCGATCAACGAATCCTCCACCGTCTGTCCCAGCACCGACCTCACCGCCTTCTTCCTCCCCGACTTCTCCTTCATGAAAATCCCGACCTTCTCCAGCCCATCCAAGATCGGCCGGAAGATATGGGCGTCCGTCGGTCTGAGCACACCCGCATCTTTGATGTGGCCCTCCGCGACGAGCATCGCGGCGATGGCGACGGGCAACCCGACCGTGCGCGCCATGGCCGAGGAGGGTCTCGCGCCGACGAACCCTAACCCGTACGAGGTCGTGCCCTTCACGATCAACGTCGAGGTATACACAAGCTCCTCCCAATAAACCGGCGCGTCCTGCTTCTTCGTGATGATCTCATGCGAGAGGACGACCATGTCCCTCTCATCCTTCGCGTACTTGAGTTTCTGGGAGAGCAGGAACGCGAAGAGGTCGAGCGGGGTGAGCGGGCCTTGGGGGACGGGGGGCATCGTTCGTGGAGGAAAGTCTTGGCTTTCTGGGTGCAGGATGGAGGGTTGGGCGAGGCCCAGCCATTCGAGGGCGTCTCGGAGAGGCTCGACGTTTTCGGGCTTGATGAGAGATGAGAGGGTTGTGTCTGTGCCTCGTGCTCGCAGGATGTCGAGAGACTGGTCGACGAGGGTATGCCAGGACTTGAGTCTGATGGTGCGCGTATTTTCGAGCAGGCCTAGCGCAGCAAAAGACTGCATTAGAGAGCTGAATCCAGGATATCTGTGAAAGAAAGAAGAAAAAAGTGATGTTGGTGAAAGAAAACGAGAGGCGATGTTTCTTTCTTCCGCTTACCTGAGCGTCCCTCTCATGAACGTCCGCAGTTGATCAATGGTGGAGGGAATACGATATAATGATTTATAGGACATGCTATCTCGATTCGGAAGGCCCTCCAGCTCGAACTCTTGGCTGATCGGTAGATTGGGGAACGAGTGTTGCAAAAGCGCGGATCCAGGTACTGTATGTATCTTATAACGATAATGAGCACGGAAAAGATAATTTTTTTAAAAAAAAGAAAAGAAAAGAAAGAAAGACAGAAAGAAAAAAAGCCACTCTCACCTGCTTGTTCAACAAGAAAATCGCACTATTCAACGCCGCCGTCAACACGCCCTGCGGCCTCCAACTGAACTTGTATCTCAACGGCACATGCGAGTCTTCCGGTACGGGGATACCACCACAGAACGACGTGAACGAGACCACGTCCTGTTGGTCCTTCCCGATCTTGTGCAGCATGTCCATCGCGGAACAGTGGTCGATACCCGGGTCGAGTCCCATTTCGGTTAGGATGAGGATGCCTTTTTCGCGTGCACTGGGAGCAAGGAAAGGAAGGAAATCAGGATGTGAATTTTGCGGAAGGAAAAGAGGGGGGAAAAGAGATGAGAAAGGACGTACGCTAAATCCAACCCAAAGAGTGTGTCCGACATATATGACGCCGTGATCAAGTGTGTGTTTCCCCTGATACACACTTCTGCGATTTGCGCATGCATGGTAGCAGGTAATAAGCTACCAAAATAAAAGGTAAAAAAAAAGAAGAAAAAAAAAGTCAGCTTTTCCCTCTCGTTCACGCAAATCGTCAGGAAAAACAACGACGAACCTGATAACGACGTCGGCCTTGTTGATTAAAGGAGCATACGTGCTCTCCTTGGTCGCATTGATGATCCTATATTTCACAGACGTGTGAGGTCCCGTAAGACGCTGCAGTTCCGCACCCGAGTCGCTTGCTGTCAGGTTAATAACAGTTAGTTTTTTTTTCTTCCCCGTGTTGACAACGATTTTTTTGAGAAACAAAAAAAAAAAAAAATTCACCTATGACAAGATCGATATTAGGATTCTGAGCGATCAAATCCACAGCCGGACCAGCGACCATCCCGCTACCAAGGATCAAGATCCTCTTCCTCCCTCCACCAGTGGACGTCGACAACCCCCAATCATCCGTCGACGACGAGGTAGCAGTGGCAGAGGCAGAGGCAGTCGTTGTAGCGTCGGTAGTACCCTCAGCAGCACTCGACGTCTGCACAGACGGAGACGAATGAGCAGAAGCAGACGACTCAGCACCAGCAGCCTTCTCCTTCTTCGCCATAGCCTTCGCCTCCCTCTCCTTCTCAAAGAACCTATCCACCGAAGGCAACAACCACTCCCTCTCCTCTCTCAACTTGCCCCCAACCGCCACCGTCGCTCTGTCCAGCGCCTTCGGGAACGGTGCCGATGCCGACGCCAAAACTCCTCCTCCTCCTATTCCCTTCGTCTTCCTGGCAGATGGATTGGTGGAATAATAAAACTCGACCAATTCATCGATATGCTTCTCCAGAGCGTTGGAGAAGTGGTTTGATGCGTCGAGGGGGATGGATGCGGGGAGGATGTCGACGCTCATGATTTGTAGGGAGGGGAGGGAGGAAGGGAGGTTGGCGGGGCGTTCTTCGTATGTTGGGGATGAGAGCGTTGTCGCTTTGCTGAGGAACTCTAGGCCGCCCTGTATAATAGGAGGAGGAGGAATATGAGAATGAGGATCGTGTGTAACGAGAAGAAGAAAAAGAGGAGCGATTTTTTTTTTTTTTTTTGAGAAAAAGAAAGGAAGGAGGGAATAAAAAGAAAAGAAAAGAGACTAACATTGACATCACAGCTGATATCCCCGATATTCCTAAACCTGGCACCACCAATCTGTTCAGCCCTCGCCAGAGCGACTTCTAGCTGCTTGTTCGTCATCAACCTCGGGAAGGCGGGTGACCATCCCGTGCCGTTCAAGAACAAAGTCAAGTAAGGAGCAATCTACATACAAGATAACCAGTTCGTCAATCCATATTCAATGAATGAATAAAGACAGGAGGGTAAAAAAAACTCACCTTTTCGGCAAAGATGGACATGTAGGATTGAGGTGATTGGCAGTAATGCGTTCTGTCGTATTTACCGCCGTCTAGTCGGACGAGATAGTCTTCAGGTTTGGCATGTACCAGGTAAATCTTCGTTGATTCATTCATTTAATATACAATATCAAGCCATTCTTTAAGAATTCAAGACATACCTTGCGTAAATCCAATTCCGACGATTCTAAAGGAAAGAAAGAATAGCTAGTTAACATGACGCGAGGCCTCGAAGACGACTCGACTTACTCCACAGGAGCATTAAGGAATCTAGACTGTCAGCTGAGACGTGTTGAATGGGAAGTTCAGATAACATCGCGAGACAGCCTTGAGAGACTTGTCCGTTCCTATACAAAAGGAAGGAGAGCAGCAATCAGTATTAAAGATCATTTGTGATGGTCAGACACTATATATTACCCTGTTAATCCAAAGATGAAGGGTCCTAGATCCGGAGGTGTCCCGTGTGCGGCTATAAGGGAGCCAATGTCGTTTAGAGCACCTCGCAAGTTATCCAGTGAAGGAAGGGTATGTGGTCGTGGAGTGTACTGCAATTCCTTTGTTAGCGAAAAAGAAAAAGACAAAAGTAGTCTATTTCACAGGGACTCACCAAAAATGGGGAGACATAACCGAGTTTGAGGTGAGAATGGGCCATAGAAGACAGAGATTCCAGTACACCAGCGACTAAATCAGAAAAAAAAAAGGCGTTTCATTCAGAATTTCAGAAATCAAAATTTGGAAGATAGACAAGGGACAGTACCTCCAGCGAACCATCCAAACCCAACCGTCCGCTTTCCATCTTCTTCGTTCGTTATGAGTTCATAATCCACGAGTCGTGGGCGAGCACTTTCCGGTGCGTAGGTCGAGTGCACGTATCTCGAGAGGAGTGGTGTGTTGTACGGCTGTCCCTTGATGGTATGAGAGAACATGAGATGGGTTTGACGGTCAGCGTTGGGGGCGGCTTTGAGTGCATCGACTTCGTGCAGAGGAGGCTCCTTGATCCCGAGAACGATGTCGGAGTCGGTCAATGAACGTACGATGGTAGCTCCAGCCTGAAGAAGAAAGATGAAGGGTCGAATCAATAGGTCATGAAGAAAGAGGAGAGGAGAATGATGGAACAAACAAGTCTAGAACGAGACCTGCGGCGTGATAGCTCTCCTTCCAACGGCAGAGGCCAGAGATGTGACGGCTCATACATACCTCGATGTATTCCTTGTCGGTGTAGATCCGCTTAGGCGAGGAGACGACTTCGACTTTGGCTGACCTGGACAACCTGTGGACCGCATCGGGGGTGAGGGGTGCACGCCGTTCCCATATTCTGCTTGCATCCTCCGCTCTGAACAGGACATGAAGGGTTAAGCAAGTCGCATAACATAAAAGCCAACAACGAACGTACCGTATTCCAATCTTCACTGGACGAAGGTGCTTGAACATGGACGAGTGCATGAAAATGGGGAACTGCGTTGCGTTGGTAAATAGAAGTATGTATTCAAGTAAAGGACCGCCTTTATTTGCGGGGGAGCTTCGAGATCCGAGCCGTGTGCACCACCAGATTAGCTAAGGCCGGCATATACAACCTGGGGGGGACGAGTTGTGGAAATGGGCCAAGATAGACGCTCGTCCGTCTTCCACGAGAAGATAATGGTGGGTTGGGGGTTATAATATCTGGGGAATGTTATAGCACGAATTATAACGCGTTATCTCGCGTCAAGCATAGACCTTGTAGATATGGAGAAACACGAATTCAGGGACTATTCAAGCCAAACCTGTCAAACTGTCTTAGAAGCAGGACAAGAGCGTGATGTCGTACGACAGACCTTGTCTATAGACAATGTATTCTCCAACAATTCTCACAAAGAATATCAGACCAGGGTGGCTCTGGAAGGTTGAAGGTTGCAGTATGGACCATTGAGCAGAGATGCACCCCCGTTTTTGACAATTTGCTCATGACAGCCTCCACATGGTTAGGGTCACATCCGCTTTTAGATTCCATCAACGTCTATTTCGACTTGCTAGGATCTCTCAAGCGGTGGCAGTCAGATAATGAAATATCAGAGATATCATACATCAAGTTTTGAAATGCATGGGCATGCAACATATATTACACACAGATGCCAACTACCCTTATCAAAAATGGAGGTCAAAAAGAAGAAAAACCATGCGTCACTGTGCTTACCCCAGATATTGAAATTCCCGGGATATTGAAGATAGCGAATTTCTTCACCTCAAGACTTCCGTTCACTCTGAAGATTTATACGACACCGCATCAGCCAATATCTTCGATTTTTTTCGAAGGAAAACGGAGTGAAAAAAATCAAGAATTTTGATATCAACTTTTCAATATCCCAAGCCCAAAGGGGGCCCAGATGGGTGCAAACACATTTACACCCACCACATTTAACTTTTCTGGGAATAAAATTCATATCCAGATGGCCAACACGATGATTGACTGTAAGGTAGCAGAATCAAGCTCAAGGGTCACCGCAGCGAAGCGGAGGTATACTGGGTCTTGGTCCACCGTCCTTGCTTGCACCATACCCTCCTCTACCTGGATAGTGGTCCTGCATCATGAGGACAGAACTACCCGCTATGTCTCTCCCAAACTGCCGCTTTTCCACCCCTTCAAGCTTCAAGCTTCAAGTTTTAACAACCCTCGCTGAACCCGTCAGAACCCCTGCCGACGTTGACTTGGTTATCAGTGCTAGTGATTCGACGAAACCCCACGAAACCCCTCAGGTGCCCACTTCCGAGTTCACCACAAACTAAAGGCCCCACATGCCAAAGTTTGCCCTCTGACCTTTTGGCAAATGAAGCAAATATTGTTCTTCATTGGTTCTTAGGCCGCTCATTACTACAAAACTATGTAGGAAGACATCTTGGAGACATTTTCCGAGATCAACGACTTATTTTGTTTGATTGTTATTCAAATTTTTGAAACCCGTTAAAAAAACATTTCGCAAGGTGTCTTGCCGACCACGTCGGCACTTCCGAGTACAGAAAAAATTTTCAATATCTGGGGTAAGGACAGTACTTTTTGAGATTAGATATCGTCTTCGGGGCCTTCCTCAATCAACTTCGCATAGTCTTCATAGCTCGCAAACGTCGGCAGCGACCTCAGTTTCTTGCGCGTGTTACCACCCTTGGCTTCATCGTCCTTACGCTTGCGTTTCTTGTCCGTTGTTGACCCGGTGATTCCTCCCCACACCTCTTCTTCTCCATTTGCATCATCGTCATCAACATCCGAACCATCGTATTCGATGAGCCCATCAGGCATATCGCTGTCCAGAGGGATCAGGTCCTCGTTATCAGAGTCCTCCACGAGCGATAAGCCTTCCTCGTTATCGCTGTCTTCTTCTTCTTCCGAGTCTTCATCATCCCCTTTAAGCTCCTCGTCGTCATCGTCGTCAAAGTCCAGAGGCAAGTCATCATCATCCCCATCTTCATCAAAATCGCTGTCTTCCATGAGATCGTCGTCTTCTCCAGCAGCTTTCGGCATCGTGGCTTGCATGGCCTACAATTTCGTCAAACGAAATGAATGAGCCATAGATTCAACAACAAAGAAAATGAATGAATATTTTCTGACCTTCCAAATCTCCGCCTCGTCCGCATCGCTATCTTCCTCGTCAAACACACTGGCAGCTTCGTCCGCCGCTTCGTCCTCGGAACCTTCTTCATCTTCACCCTCCTGTTCTTCATCCTGTTCTTCTTCCTCTTCATCATCCTCCTCATCAGAATCACCACCGTCCTTCCTCTTGTTGATCTTCGAAGCTTTCGCCTTCTCTCGTTCATCCTTTCTGGTGAAATATTGATGGAAGAACAGCTTCAAAGAAAAAAATATCAACAACCCAACCCAAAAACGAAAAAAAAAAGACAGAAAAAAAAGAAAATCCAACCCACCTGATCAACAGGAACCTCCCCGACCTTCTTCCTCAAAAACGCACTCTCATTCACCACACTCTGCGCGACCTCCCCCTTGATCAACTTCACACCCTCCACCGCACTAGCCGCAGGCTGCATGGCGCTAGCACCTTTACCCCCCGCCGCTTCCCCCTCTTTGACTTTTTTCGGGTTCTTGTAGACGAACCGATCGAGGAAATGCATGAGTGTGTTTTGCGAGAGGTCCGCTGAGGCTGTTAGGGGTTGGGATAGGAGCAGCTGGCGGGCGTGAAGAGCCACTGCGGGGTGGAAGTGGTGTAGGAGTGGTGTCTGGAGAAATGAGATCGATGGGTGATAGGTGAGATAGTGATAGTGATAGTGAAGGAGGAAGAGTGAGCAAGAGGTGAGATTGGGTATGAAAGAGGATATACGCACCAGTTCCCAGAGCGGTAAAGCAGAGGCATGGGCGTATTGGGGTTCTCGTTTCCGAGGATCATACACCTCTTCCGTTTCCTTAGGTTTCCCGGTCACCAACGACCTCAAGCCCGGTATACTGCTAAACAGCTACATTTTACAGGAAAGAACAAGAAGAGAAGAGAAAAGAAAGAGTTAGCATGACATTTCTATAACCACAAAGAGAGAAAGCACGAAAAAAACAACCCACCTCACCCAACAAGAACAGCCCACCGGCAATAAACTCCGTCGCTCCTCCTCCTCCACTCACCAACACCTGCACGAATCGCCTAATGAGCGCCTTGACACGCTCATTATCCCCGCTCCCGCTCCCGGCGTCAGCTTTCACGGACTTGAAGAAAAGATTCAGGTACATCGCCTGCTTGGACGACGTGGCGAGACGGCTGTCGTGCAGCGACGCGTAGAGGGTGCGGTAGTATCTGTCCGTTATTGATTTCGCGGTGGCCGATGAGGAGGAGGACGACGAGGACGGGGAAGTGGAGGTGGACAGCGAAGCGGTGATTTGTTGAATGAGGACCAGAGCTTGGAGCGAGATATTGAACGTCGATTTATGTGTGATCAAAAACAGCGTATCGATATGTTTATTAATCCTACACGTCCTTGAATTTAGCCTATGGGCAAAGAAAAGAGAGAGAGAGACTCACCCGGCATCACTCGCGTCGATTTTCGCAAACGGCAACGCACGATTCACACCCGTCAAGATCGCCGAGACGAGTTTCGAGTTCGAATCCTCGACTTCCGTGAACCCAGCGGCACCTTTGACTTCCATCTGCTTGCCCTTTCCCTTCCCTTTGCCCTTCCCGCCATCTCTAATCCTCCCACTTTTATCAGTCTTGAAGTCCTGATCCCCTTCCTTCCCATTATCCTCTTTACCGGTCTGTCCATCCAGACCATCCTCCTCCTCCTCCATCGCACCTTCACCCAAAAGCTCCTTAAACATCTCAAAATACACATCAATCAACTGCAACGCCACCTCCCTATCCCCCGGCGTCAACACGATCTGATTAAACGTCACCGTCGCATAATACCGTGCGTGCGTGTTTACATTCTTCTTGTCCTTGTCCTTTTCCGCTGTGGACTTTTTGGACGGCACGGTTTTCGACGAGGGTTCGGAGTCGCTGAATCGAATATGTTTGTTTGCTGTGGGTGCGGAGGCAGCGGCGGCGACGACGGCAGCAGCTGTGGGTGCAGGAGGACGGAGGACGAGGGAGATGATTTCCCTGACGATCACGGCTTTCATCGCAGGGTGACTTTGTAGCAATTGGAGGAGGTGGTAGGACGCGCGTGAGGCCAACGATTTCTCGGTGTCTCCCTATTGAAAGATGGTCTGATGAGTCAAAATGAACGAAAAAAACGTAGGAATGGAGGATGACGGACCAGTTTGTTGACGAGCAGGCGTAAAAGATTCTGCTCTTGTTCTGGTTTATCTCGGAGAAGCGTGAAAATCAGATTGATGGTTTGTGTTCGGACATAAGGAAGGGGGTCCAATGAAAGTGTCTATGAAAGAGAATAAGTCATTAAGAATAGTCGACCATTTTTACAAAAACTCACCTCAAGGATCTGCAACACCGAGAAGAAATATTTCTTCAGCCAGTCTTCAAAATGCCACAACAGAAGATATTCGTCCGTAACTTCTGGATGAGTCAACGGTTGGTCGCGGAAATACCTGGACACACAGCTTAAGCACAGAAGTTGTCGAGAGAATCAACCTCCATACTTACTTCAGTTTTCGATTCGGAGCACCTCCTCCAACCCACCAATCCACAATACATCTCAACGCCTTCAAACTCTCTTCCCGTCCTCCTTTTCCTTTACCTCTCTCCGCCATCGTCTTGAGGGTTTCCAACGCCTTGATATTATGCAGCGGACTACTCTGCACCAACAACGTCAACGCACTCAGCCTATCCGAAAGAGTACCAGACTGGATAATCTTGGCCAAAAAGCTCGCCTCGGACGACGAGGAATTGGACGACGACGACGTTTGGAAAGTGCGGATATCCGCATCGTGTAGCTCGGCGGCCTTTTGTGATAGGGAAGAGAGTTGGGCGGGGGTTGTGGATGCGGATGCGGACGACGATGTCGAAGCGAGTGGGGGAAGGGCGTTGTACCACTGCGATGTCGGCTGGAACACGAAATTCGATTTCGGGTTCAGCGTGACTTTTGTGGGTAGTTGGACTTTTGGAGGTTCCTCTACGCGCGCCGTCGATGGTGTTGCTGTCGAGGGCGCAGGCTTTTCGGTTTTCGAGATCTTGGGTGTCTTTTCAGACTTTTCAGAGGCGATTTTCGTCGCTGGTTTGTCTTGTTTAGACTTTTCCTTTCCTTTCCCTTTTGATTTCGGAGCTTCTTGAGACTTTCCTCCCTTGAGAGTTAAGTCGTTCAAGAATTTCGAGATATCATTCTTCAATCCTGGCTATTGAACAATTTTGACCTAATTAGCCAAAAACATACGGCCATTCGAGAACCACTCACATCAACATTAGCAGACCCCGAAACATCGTTCGTATCCACGCTTTTCAACAACTCAAGATCCTCCTCATTGCCTCCCAACGACAGAACATGGTCTTTCGACAATCCGTTCGATTTATCGGTTTTTGCCTTGGTTTTTTTGGGCGATTGCTTCGTGGAATCTTTTATTTTTGACTGGGAGTATGATTGTCCCTTTTCTTTGCGTAGACGAGCCATAGGATCCACGTCTAGTACGTCGTGGAGGGTGCGAGGAGAAGGTCCAAATTTGAATTTCCAAAAATTCCATCAAAAAGCGGTCACGTGATAACCCAGAAGCGCGTTGGACTTAGACGCGAGACTGGCCCACCAGGCCCCACCTTGGACAAAGACAACACATCGGACACACCTCAAATTGGTTTGCCATGGTATGGGGGAAAAGCGGGATACACAAGCATAGCTTTCTGCTTCTGAAAAGTGTCCTCTATTCTCCACCAGTATATTTTTGCCCTGAAAAAGTAAAAAAACATGGATTAATTGGATCGGACTGGGTATCGGGATTCGGCGCGCATGATCCAAGTTGCACCATCAAAAGATGCTCCTGATGGGTCATTTAACGTTGACCGGTAGGTTTTTGAACGTCAACGTTCAACCATTGCCCGGTTGAACTGATGCGCGAAGTATTGCGAAGAAGAGTGACAGCTAAAACGCGAATACTTTCGAATTACCGCGACTCTCAATTGTAATTTCTCAATGGACAGACTCTAAGCTCGAGAAAAAAATGCGTTCAATAGCTTCGGACAATAGAATGAAACAATCAATGAAATTATGCTAGATGATGATGATATGCATGTGAACAAAGCTAATGATCCTCCAAAGCATCTAGTAATCTAATCCCCTAGTAAACCCAATGAAACGCATAATCAAGGCGCTTAGGCACCGACGGTGGCGGGTGTGCAGTTGATGCCAACGAGTTGGTCTGGAAAGGACGATGAGCGATGTCAAAGAGAAGAAAGAAAAGGAAAACGTACTGGAGAAGTTCTTCTCGCAGCAAACGGGCGAAGAAGCGCTAGATGAAGTTCGTCAGAATGCTATGAAGAAAAAAGGAGACAGGTGAACATACCAGTTAGCGCCGGTTCCAGCACCAATGCCAGTGATGGGGTTGCAGGCAAGACCGACCAAACCAGTGACGGACTGGACGGAGACGCCGAGGAGAGCGAGCTGCTTGGAAGCGGCCTCAGATGAGGGGGCCTGGAGGGAGCCGCAGCACTGGACGGGACCGCTGTTGCATTCGCCAGCAAGAACGGTGGCAGCGAGAGCGGCGGTGATGAAGAGGGCGACTTTGGAGAACATTTTTGTGAGAGTGAGAGGAGTTCGTAAAGTGGTAGAACGGTGGGTGTTTGTTCGACTGAGGCAATTTGGGAGGATTGACAAGGCTTTTATATTGTCAGAGATGGCCTGTGCCCACTACGGCAGCTCCCCGGCGTCACCAAATACGAAGTCCATGCATCCATGGAAGAGGCCAATTGAAGACATTTTTTCTGGAATAATCAGCGCTAGTGCGTTGATTGGCGATGATGGAACTAGAAGCATATAAGTTTTGACATCCGAACTGAATGCTCAATATTCGGTTCCGCCTTTCCCTTAAGCGACCAGGGAGGTACATGCAAGCGCTCAATGAATTTTATTTTCAAAATGGTCTCAGTCATTTTGATATTCGGGCCAGCGCACAAACACGACCGAGGGAGAGGGTGTTTGCTTGTTTTTCCTGCGTACCGCTTCCTTTGAATGCCATCAGGGTCTCCCGAACAGACGTTCGTGAATACGTAGTCTGCGGCTTCGGAGCATCACATTTATGTAAAATTCATGCCCACATACGTGCGTCGGCCGGAAAGAACATTGTATCGTACATAAGTAAATTTCTCCAAAATCACTGGGGATCACTGGTAGCCTCGGGCGGTTGGGACTAACCAGAACGAGTGTTGGCCGAACATGCATCCAGTGGGGTCGCAAATAATATAAAGGCTCTCTCAATCTTCCTAATTTCTTCAGTCGAACAAACACCCACCGTTCTACCACTTCACGAACTCCTCACTCTCACGAAAAAGATGTTCTCCAAAGTCGCCCTCTTCATCACCGCCGCTCTCGCTGCTACCGTCCTCGCCGGCGAATGCAACAGCGGTCCCGTCCAGTGCTGCGGCTCCCTCCAGGCCCCCTCTTCTGAGGCCGCCTCCAAGCAGCTCGCTCTCCTCGGCGTCTCCGTCCAGTCCGTCACTGGTTTGGTCGGTCTTGCCTGCAACC
>JAHXRV010011726.1:0-17961 GCA_019904355.1 Psilocybe tampanensis | reverse complement strand
TTTCCAAGCCATTTCCATGAAAACGTCGGACGCCGCTGTGTAAAACACCCGTGACATTGAAACCTTCCAAGCACTGATCATTGAAGTATGAGGAAAATGTTAGCGATTCGTATTTTGTCCATAGCTTCACTCTTTCCTCGGATACTCGCACGGGTCTATCCTATATTCCCGGTATGTTTCAGAGTCCTCTTCTGTGCTCGTTGATTCAAGACTGGTACTGAAGGACTGGTACTGAAGTCATCCCCGATTTTGAGTAGATTGCTCAACGCGGCGTGGGAAGGGGATTGATCCGATGACAATATCATGGATATGAGGCCGTGATGGTGCGGTCGAAAATCAAAACATAACCAAGAACAATGACCACGACGAGCTCAATCCTTACCTTACGGGTTGGACCACATCTCTCGCTGAAGCATGACCGTCCTTGTCATTCTCATTTTTTCTCTTTTCACGTCACTGTACCATGAAACTCAGGCTGCTCCATCCCCGCCAGCTCTATACCCGCATCCATCACTAGAATCAACTCTACCCAGTCATCTCCTCCTTCACAACTCATCGGACAACTCTGGTGCCGACTGTCACTGCCTAGATACACGGACACTACTAGATATCATCTGGACCTGTTTCACGACGGTTCTCATCTGCACATGGGTTTCTGTGCATCCCAACGTTCCCCCCGAGGACGAACCAAGTTGGAGAGGGATCCTGCGGCGGGTCAAGATCATGTTTTGGGCCCTCATAGCCCCCGAACTCATTGTCGGATGGGCGATTCGGCAGTGGGTGACCTCACGGAAGATCGCGAAGGATAATAGTCGTGAGTCTTTCTTGGATTATTTCAACAGCAAACAGTGATTCCTATCTTATGCAGATCGTGGCTGGACACAAGTCCATGGATTTCTCTTCGTTATGGGAGGATTCTCTCTGATGAAAGACGACGAAGACCTCGGGACGCTCTCCTACGCACTATTCATCGACCTTCTCAGAGCCGGCGACATTGACTTCCCCGTGATCTCAGTTCAGGACATCACAGAAAAGAGCAAAGGCGACCTTCTGTCAAAAGTCCTGGTCATTCTACAAACGACATGGTTTATTATCGAATGCATCGGTCGCGGGGCCATGGGATTCGCGATTACGGAACTGGAGATCGTGACGCTGGCGCTTTGTAGTCTCAATGCGATAACCTATTTCTTTTGGTGGCATAAGCCTCTTGACATCGAGCGTAGAGTGCCTATCTATCTCAAGCCTGAGTCGACGTATCGACCTGAACCTGCTGTCAAGGAAGGGATCCAATCTGCTACAGAGACAGAGGGAAAAGCAGAGGATACATCTGGTGTCAGTGTTAAGGTATGTACCCGGCCCATTTTGTACTTGCAACGCACTCATTCCATACAGCAGGAGACAGAAAATCCGACATCACGCAACGTTGGGTCGTTTCCCCTACGGTCCATTACAAACGCGTCCCGCCGACTACGCAACGCCATTCGAAAGGATATGGACGAGTACAACATCATCTTTCTCTTCCTATTCGTTTACCCCATCGGACGCCCTCTCCGCTTCATCTTCTATTTCTTGGGACACATATACGATGTGTATATGCTCGGAATCATGGCCGCCATGATAGGGAACGACGAAAGCGAGAACATCGCCCCAGGCGTCAAGCGAGTCAACACATTCTATTCGCCGGAACTCCAGCCCAAAGACGACGTGAAGACATCGGCCCTCAACTCATCCATTGGGTGTGCCTTTGGGGCACTCCATTGCATTGCCTGGTCGTTCCACTTCCCCACACCCCTTGAACGCTCGATTTGGAGGGCGGTGTCGCTGATCATCACTTTCGTGCCTTTGAGCTTCGTCATTGTAGCCCTGAGTTCGTTCAAGAAGGAGGAGGATGGGGAGTATAGGCAACAGATACAGAATAAGTTCTTGCGGAAGTTGGAGATGACTCTGCTTGTGGTGCTTGTGGTGATTAGTACTGGGTTTTATATGCCCTGTCGGATGATTTTGCTGATTCAGTCGTTCATTGCACTGAGAGACGTTCCGCCCTCGGTATATTTGGCGTTCAATTGGCAGAATTATATACCTCATCTGTAGTGAATGAATAAAGGCTGGGCTTGACTCCGAAACAGAGTTTTTATAGTCACCGGAAGAAGCCGGAGTAAATGATCTTTTGCCCGTCCCTGGAAGTTCGAACTTGATTTGAACCTCCATGATAGACTCCATCTGACCGATAAAATTTAAATGCAAGCAAAAATTTTGCAATACCTTATCCACGAGAAATACGCCTTCGTGTGGACTAATTGGCACCAAGAATCAAAAGTTGGGACAACGGAAGAGATTAACAAAATTTGTCGGAAAACTCAAAATCGCCTTGTAAACACGTGACTTTGCCCTTGATCTGTCACGCTTAACAAGGCCATTTTTCAGAAAGTCTCCAGGAGGCATATTTGAAGCAATTACACACGGGAAATTGCAGAATAGTATGCAAGAATGTTATTTCCTTCATCTACAGAGGAAAAATTGCGCGGAGGATGCATATCTCAGAAAACCAACAACCTTACAAGGGCGAACTCTATTCTTGTAAAGGCTTACAAGGGCTCAAGGCGTCTCAATGTGCCGTGTGACGCGATTGTGACAGCCAATCCTTAAATATTAAGTTTTTCCTCAACACGGACTAAATCCTCAGGAAAAAGTACTTAGATTGAGCGGGATAAAGCATTTCTTGAGTATTACAGATGTTTTGTAGCTGTGAACATCCTGTGGCACGAGATTTTGCGATGGGCGACTGCCTTAGCAGAGAGATTTCTCATAAGGCTATTTTTAGTTTTCCGACAAATGACAGTTCAACTTGATTTGCGCCCCAAACTAAAGTTGTTGGCTATGCATAATCCTTGATGCAATGTCGATGATTCTTGGTGAGTAACCTACCATTCACCCAGAGATGAGGCTGACATCGACTTTGTCAAGTTTGTCAAGTTCAGATCAGTCATATGCTTTTTAACCCACGTCATACGGTTGGAACGTCTGCTTTACAAGTACGGACACAGCCATCCTGGTAGACAAACTATTTAACTCACCAAGCTTCAAGACATGAGGTACCCACTATTTTCCTCCACAAATCTCTGGAATATTATTTCAGACCGGCTCCATCCATCTCTTCCTCGTTGTGCATATGGCTGTCCTCCCCTATGATGTTTGGCTGCACATTGTATCTTTTCTCTCAAAAAGGGAGCTGTGGAACCTTCGTTTTCTAAACAAGGCCATGTATGAAATGGCCATGGACTGCGCCCACAAAGAGGTGGTTGTGGCATTGAGCGAACATACGGATTCAAAACATTACCGGCGGGATTTCCTACGGTTCAGGTATGTTGTTTTTCTTTGCTCTTTTTTCTAATATCTGATCTGAGCACGCATATAATGGCTAGGGATCCAAACTTATCGAGGCGTGTGCGAGATATATCGTTCGTATATTATGATTCAATTCAGTTTCAAATATCCGAACGAATGTTACGAACCTATCCGCCGAAAATGGGTATGAAAGAACGATTCCAACACTTTCTCAAGGGCAAGGACGATAAGACCTTGGTGGTCGAGACTCTCACAGGCTTTACACGCGTTCAGTCCTTGAACTTGGAATACACCAATCATTGGGATATTCGGATATTACAAGACTCCACCCCTCTTATCCGCGCCATCACGCATTCCTCTGCCTCTTCACTTCAATCCCTCTCTTTTTCCATACCTTTCGAGAATCTAGAAGCCATTATTCCGCCGTCTTTGTTTCTTCCCAATCTATCCTCTATCTCGATGACCATTTTTGGTTTGGGCGGGACAGCCCAATCGAAGATCGGCGGCATGTTCGCCCACACCGCACAAACCATCATGGTCCCCCTCATAAATCGTCATCGACAAACTTTAACCTCGCTTTGTCTTCGACTGCGCCAGCCCACGTTCTTCTGGTCGATGGTTACACTCGACATCCCGACGAACTTCGACATCTCACCTATATACCGAGGTCTTAAACATATCCCACATTTGAAGTCGCTTGGGCTCAGTATCAGTTCCCCCAACCTGAACCTCGTCGTTCCATTTGTCGAATTGCATGCAAACACCATACGAAACCTTACGATTTACATGACGGACCCCGTCTTCCAATCGGCCGATATTGTATTTGACCTCCTCCGCCCCAAACTCACTCGCCTCGACCACCTGGAAGCTTTCGCCATCGAATATGTCGATATCCCCCATTCGGATCCCACACAGGATCTGGGCTCCACCCCCAATTTTATCGTCGACCATTCACCTTCCTTGACTTCACTCAAACTTTCGGATAAACAGCTCACTCGGGATGCTGTTTTCGCGTTTTTGAAACCTCAAGGACGGACATTGTTGCCAGGCTCATACGAGAGGGTGAAAATCATGAAGATGGCTCTACATTCGCTCACACCTGAATTGCTCACTCTATTCGAGTACACCTTGCCCAATCTTGAGGACCTCAAGCTTTCCATCCGCAAATTCAAACGGAGGCATACCAGCCCTGAAGATATGAACGAAGAATATCAGGTATATCATTTTTACAATTTCGGAAGGGGGATCTCACCTCACCTTTTTTTTCTCTTTTTTCTTTTCTTTTTTGTTTCAGTTCTTCTTGGAAATAGGTCAACATGACTATTCTCACTGGAACCTGATATCGCTCTCTCTCAGCATCAATGACGGAAAAAACGGTGATCAGAAACAGAGGGTTCAGAAGAGTTACGGTGCTCTGGCACTGGCGCGTGCTTTGACTTCTCTCCAGAGGTTCAATGAACTGCCTAGACGCCTATACATATCTCAAGCCTGCAAGTCGATCGATCCTGCTGGGTTAGCACTTCTGCTTTAGCAGACGCTAAACCCTAATATCACGGTCTAAATGATGCCATGGACTTTTTTGGTATTACAGATTAGAAATATAATGAATACATGCGGAGGCTGTGGTTATGGAGATCCTCATGGATGACAATGAAGGAATGGCATGAGTTGCTGGAATACATGGGTCAAATACAAGATCAGTCGATTATGCTATGGCTGGCAAAACGAAGAAATAAAGGAGTGTAGGTTGATCGTGAAATTAGAATACTTGAAGTGGACGAAAGGTGCAAATGTTGGAACGTTCATGCGTGTGTGTGTTGTGATGGTCAATAATTCCTCAACACCATCCTGATGACCGCACGAAGAGGCGCAGTGAGTATGTATCCCGTACGGTAAACCAGACCTGATGTAAAATTATAGGGACGAGCGAAGAGGGACATGGTCGTTGGAGGTTGTTTATAGATGGAGGTCGTCTCTTCCTCCACGATAGTTTCGAGAGGAGTTATACAGGGAGAAGGAGAGAGTGACGCAGATGGTGAACGGTTTTGCAATTTCCGTGTTTTAATTGGCGTGCCGATGAGGACGTTCGAAGAGGGTTTGTCGGGAAAGGAAAAATAGTATGCAGAGGCTTTCTGAGGTGCTGTGAGGATCCAGTTGGGAACAATTCGCTCGATAATGTACCCAGCACATGATTTCATGTGCTCCAGGTCCGACAGCAGGCCTGATTGGAAGGCTTCATCGGAATGTGATGTTTTCGAGGAGAGTTGTACAACAGCTTGCTCCACCTCCTTCACCTTCCCCTCGTATTTATCCCATTTTCGTTCCTGCTTCCGGATCGCGTGCTCCACAGCATCCACGGCATCGTCTACATATTCATAGACTTCATCTGTCGCGCTAGCCATCTTGCTTTTGATCCTGCCAAAAGACTTTTCCAACTCGGCGATGCGCGATTCCAGGAGCTCGTGTTGCTCTACTGACACGCTTTGAGAGGCCGGTGGGTAATGCACGAAATCGTGTAGCTCGGCTGTGCGTTCGCTGAGGCGATCGACGAGATGGAGCCAAGGTCGCATGCCAGTGGCGAGGACAAAGAGACCAGTGCTGAACCAGGAAACGGCATCTGGACCGAGGATGGCGTCGGTGGCATAGCGGAGGAGGGCGGCGCCGAGGAAAGGTGAAAGGAAAGTGAGGAACAGAAAGAGGAATTCGAACTTTTGGAGTTCGGAGGCAGCGAGACGTGCGTATCGGGCCTCTATCGATGTTTCTTCAGCGAGTGCACCTGAAGGAGGGAGATGATGCGCTCGTTTTCGAGGTCTGCATTTTTGATAAAGACTCCAAGGGACTGTATGGCGCTTGTTAGATGAAAGTGTTCGTAATCAAAGGTGGTAGCAAGGGCTCACTTTCAATGACTTGATGCAAATAGAATATGAGGAGCACTATAAGGAGAAGGTTCTTGACGTGGTCTCCACCAGTAAGCCAGTTCCCAATTGGCGAGACCAATGCCACCACTACGGCGAGGTCAAACTCATACCACGCCCGCGACTTTGGCGACATGGGCTCATCATGGTCATCGGAGCTATGTCGAGAATGATCATGACGGTGATGGTGACCATGTACATCCTTCGTGTCGAGGGTAGGACGCGCGGGTTTGTCGTGATTCTTCCTATGCCTAGCCTCAGCCTCTCTATGTCTTTGTTCCTCTTCGTCCTCACTGGAGTTCCGGCTCGAGTGTGAATGGGATTCATAGTCATGGTCCGTGGAGGGTGAAGCGGGTGCATTGTCTCCGTTATCCTTATGCTTGAGCTTGATATCCGGCAACGGGATCGTCTTGGAGTCCATCGTCCCAAGCGACTTCAGACTCGTAAGCGACTGCGTTCTTTCAAGCACTCGCATTCGTTTCCTCAAAGAAGGTTCCTGCGTGGACGTGGAGGTCGATGTTGCCATAATTATATCTGATAGACCCTCGTTGCTTTGAGCAAGATAAAAGAAATAGAAGAGAAAAAGGTAAGAAGAGTTCGTCGTGTGAGTAGTGAGGATGAGGAGGACGGCGGCACGGCATCACTTTTCCAAAAACACAGCGTGAGAATCCGCCGGGGCGGTCTGGGCAACCCCGCTTACCCCACATTCGATCTCCATACATACCCCTATCCGGAGCAATTAATGGTAAAAAATAGGGGCCCAACGAGTTGTAGGCATTTGTACATACAGAGTTGTACAAGACCGTTAAGATTTACAAGTACTTCACAATAAATTAATCAGAATTAGCGACCTAACAAATAATCCATCCTCGAGACCTCGTTGATGGTCAACAAATTCGGCAGTGCAATCACAACAGCACGAATGGAATCCACATTCGTGGCAGTCTTCCTCTGAGAATCAAAATTCCGCAGAGTCAAACGCTTCAGTCGCCAATCTACATACTCGCGAGACTTCATCTCCAAGCAGAACTTGAGGATCGCGAGACACATTTCAAGGAGAGAAATCAGCAGGAACTTATGAAACGCGAAGTATGGCGTGCGCAGCTTACCTGGCTTCGTTCGTTTTTAATGCCAGTGGACGTGTCTCCGCCTTTGAATATGCGCAAGGCTAAGTCGAGGTCCTCGAGGTTGGGTAGAGATAGCGAGAACAGATCCAGTATATCCGGCGTCAAGCAATATATCCACATCTCCAAATACAAAAGCTTCGAATAAACCGCCGAGCAAAGGGGATCGAGCTCGAAGATGGAGAGAGTCTCCCCTCTTCCGTGCTGCTTCTTCTGGAGTTTGAGTGTCTTCAATGAAGACGAGAATTGTCGGATAAACTTTGCTGGAGAGGGATCGACGATGAGCGACCGTGAGCGGAACCCAAAGTCAAACGTCAGGGACTGGAGATGCGGGATAGCCATTTCCACCTTGTCCATAAAATTGTTGATGTCAACGATGGACATATTGGCTGTACAAATGTTGAGAGAGCGGAGGCTTCTGGAATGTCTTGCCAAAAACCGATAGATGGCATGATCGCGAGGAAGCTTGGTCGGCGTGTTGAATGACGCAGCCTCGAGATTTGGCATGTACTTAATCCCTTCAAAAATGCTGTTGATTATGTGATTTGCGGCCATGTGGTTAGGTTGTCGTATGAAGGGTGTAAACGCCTGCTGGTTATGAGGAAGTGCGAGGACCAGAGACCTCAGACCGCAAGGTACTGTGTCGATTGATGAAGGGTAGGATGGTCCCTTTTGCGCCAGATTCCAGTACATTCGTAATGAATGGATAGAGGACCGGAGCAGTATACGTCACTTCGAGGTTTGGAGACCCAATTTCGAGGGACTCGAGTCGCGAGAAGATGATATTCGCAAAATCAATACTCGGGAACATATGCATGGGAAAGAAAAGGACGAGTGATCGAAGATGATTGGAAAATGCTTGAAGGGCTCCTGTGATGAGTGGAAGACCCTGTTTTAGTGGTTGTACTCCAGAAGTGCTTTCAGAAGCAACGCGAAGGTGCAAAAGGTTTGTGAAGCGAGTAATGGTATTCAACATCTCCGAATCGCTGTCGAGTGGATGAGCTGATTCGGGATTTGAGTGTTCATTCGTCCGTGGATCCCCGGGGAAATCGAATGGATCGAGGGGGACATATGGAAGAAGGTGGAGTTCTCGCACTCGTCCAGAAATACGACCATCACTATGTAACAAAAAGTTGAGATAGCTTAACCCAGCATACACGAATTCGAACTACCTGAGATGTTGAAAACGCCTAACGTAGTTTGTATAATTGCGAGGAGCAAAGTTGGCCTTGACGCATCTGTACCGGACATCCAACGCAATGTCACGGAGTGTGTGATTGAGTCCGTACAAAGCCCATGCCTCATTAGTGGAGAGGAAGGAGCATATGTACCGCCAGATCTCGTAGGGTAGGCCCACCATGGTTGTGCCAATGTTGAGGACAGGTTGCGAAGGCGAGAACTGGGGAGGGAACGGACCTGTCAACCGATTTCCGTGTCCAGCTTTTATGCAGAAACAGATATACCCACAGGGATAGCGATCATGATAGGTTTGATGAAAGGCGGGGCATCCTCAACATGGATTCCATGCACGATGACTTGCTTGAGTTGAGGTGCATTACACGCGTTAATAATAAGCCATAATTCTGTTGAAAAGATCCATCAAGCTATAGATCAAAGATAAAAAGTCATAAATAATTATAGCGCATGGTCCTGTGCGAGGGCGTTCTAGCGTTGTCAACAGTGATGGTTAGAGTTGAATGACAGTTTTCCGTCCGTAACTGTCATTAGTGGGATGGGAGGAAGATGCAAAACATAATTGCCATCTGCGATGCGACGTAGGGTGTGGGATGACAACCGGAATTCTCTAGGTCAGCGGGACAGATATGTCGCAAGACAACCGAGACCCCCAGTGAATTGAGGGGATTCCGGTGGTTGCGGTAAACGTTTAAACCATCCACAGCAAACGAGGTCCAGCCTGCCCTAGGATAAGCGAATGCGAGAGTCATGAGCAAATGTACTGCACGTTTTTCATGTTAACATCGCCAGTGTTCCATTCACTGAAGCAAATAGTGGGAATGAAAGATGGAAGACCCTTCATTCATCTTCAATGTACATGCTTCCTTATTCAATTCCCGATGTCTATCCAGGACCATCGTTCGCCTCACTGTCAGAAGATGATGAAGAGGGGGGCCAGCTGACGCCGCACCACTGATGATGATCGATGATGCCCTAGACTTCACCACCTAGCAACATATCATGATCGTCGGATTATGATAGCCCAGTCCGAAACAATCTTCAAGCAAGATGTCAGCTCATTACAAGAGCGGGATTGATCATTTTACCTCAAGAGAGATTTTAGACGCTCATTATAGCATCGACAGCCTGATCAGCTCCCAGCATCAGCACAGATCATCGATCAGCATTCGTTCACTCTTTATTGGCCGTCGCATCCGTTCCGCATCAGAACCCCGTTGGGGGTCGATCTTCCCGACTATTGACTCCGTGAGAAAACTGACTCGAGAAATCCCTCCACGTTGTGTACACGTACACAGAACACAGCGTCGCCGGCACCGCTGCAGGGGCTATCCTTATTTCACTGAAATGACTCCCTCGAGTCTCTTGCGGATGTTCTCGCATTTCGTAGAACAGAATAGAAGGAATCGCGAAGGACGCATAAAAACGCGAAGGTCGATAGCAATGAAGGACATTAAACACACGATCTGATTCTGACAAACCCCACCACGGATATTTTCCTGCATTTTTGCCTTCTTTCTGGAGTAACATTTCGAAAACACTCGACGTCATCTCTTGCTTGAACAAGAATGTCTCCAAAGGCACCGGCGTTCGGCAAATCTTCCTTCGGACAAACCCTCCACTTTATAACTGACGTCAAGCTCGCCGAGCTCGAGAAACAACGACGCGCATACGAAGCACACTCCAAAGTACTCGACGAATCCAAACGTCTAGGGCTCTCCGACAAAAAGGACGACATCCTTAACCAGGTCCACATCCTCGCCAAAGCGGTTGCATCATGGCGCGGATCAGGCGCCGTGACCCCCTCCTACAGCATCATCGGCGGTAAATTCAAACTTTCAGACCTCCGCTTCTGGATGGAGCAAGCGATACACGACCCATGCTTCAAACTCGACTTGGCTCGTGGATGGTCGGAGACGTTGGAAGAACACATACGGCACAACCTCATGCGGTTCGACTCGGCGAGGCTCTTCGGCAAGCTCTTCAATGAATGGATCGCAAGCGGTGATTCGTCGACTTTGGCTTACCAGCCAGGGCCGGATGACAACGCCGCTGACTCGGATGATGTCATGAGCTTTGAGCATGTTGAGCTCGAGAAGAACGAGATCCGTGACCAGAGGGAGAAACTTGAGGAAATTGTATTTGAAGACTATAGCATCGACGACGAGAAGCTGAAGGCTTATATGGAAGGTCTCTTCTCTTCAAACGAGGAGACAACAGCGGCTCTGGAGAGGTTGCGAGGGAACTTGTCTCATTTCGGACGTACATTCGGAAGGAAGGCGATCAATGAATCTGACGTTCGATACGCGATCCAGGGGTTGCTGGCGTCGGGACTGATGGATGAGGACAAGCGGGAGGCATTGAAGGCGTTCCAGGAAAACGCAACCATCATGACGGAGATCGTCAGTGTCCTCAACATGCGATTGAACAATCTCAATTCTTGGGCCTGGCCGGAGGAAGGGACCCGTGTTGAATTTCGTCGACATCTCAATGGGAAATACAGGTCAGTTGCGTCATCCACTCTTTTGTCGTTGACATCGGACTCACTGGATGACGTTGTTTGACCCAGGCCGTTTACGGACCCTGAAATCGTTGACGCCTTGCTGCTTCATTACATCGGCGTCTCGTGGCAGGTGCAATTGAAATCGTGCCTTGTGGAAGTATTCGACAGGAAAGCATGGGTTCGTCCGGCAGAGCCTACACTCTTGGAGAAGACAAGACGAAACGAGCAACTTCGAGGTGACACCGATCCACAGTCAATCGACATCGAGCGGAGGAATGCATGCCGGAATTTCTTTTTCCTGAGTCAGCTCCACGATGCAGCAAGCCGGCCGTCGAGGTACGATGATCTGGTCGACGCGCCCGAGACGACAGATCAGGATAAGCCGTCGCCTGCAGTCATCAAGCGCAAGTTGTTGCATATCATGACGACGGAGTGCTACCTCAACCAGACACTACATGGATCCCATGCGATATTACGCTCGGATATGGAGATGTTCGGCCCATCTCTGCCGCACGACACCATTCTCGCAGTGCTCGAATTCTTCGGGATTCCAAAGCAGTGGATAGACTTCTTCAAGGCCTTCCTGTCGGCACCTTTGCTCTTCCCAGGAGACACTGCACCTCGCGTACGCAAGCGTGGAACGCCCATCAGCTATGCACTCAGCATCCTTTTCGGAGAGGCCGTCCTTTTCATTATGGACTTTGCAGTCAATCAAAGTTCAGGTTTACACTTGTACCGCATGCATGACGACCTGTGGCTTTGGGATTCAGACGTGAAGAAAGTCGGTGCGGCGTGGACTGAGATGAACAAGTATGCCGAATTGGCGGGGTTGAGATTCAACGTCAAGAAGACTGGCTCGTCTTTTGTAGGACCACAGACCGAAGACCACGCCTCGCTGCCGAAAGGAGATATCCGTTGGGGCTTCCTCAAGTTTGATGCACCAGCATCTCGATTCGTGATCGACCAAAAGGAGGTGGCCACTCATATCCGGGACATGCAAAGGCAGCTTGCGAATACGAAATCTGTCTTCGGGTGGATCAACGCATACAACAAGTACATTGCCTTCTTCTTGAGAAACTTTGGTGGCGTGCCGGCAAACTGCTTCAACAGAGCGCATTTCATGGACTTGGTGAATACTTTGGGACGCATACAGCTGGAATTAATCCCCGGGGGTGTTGAGGGTGGCCCAGGCGCAATAGGACACCTGAGACGTATCCTGGACGAGCGTTTTGGCATCAAGGACCTGCCCGAAGGATATTTCTACTTCCCGATCGAACACGGCGGACTTGGGCTGCGGAACCGGGTGTTGGAGCTGCTGTCGTTGGAAAGATATGATAAACCGATGTATTTCTCGAAGGAAGGAGAATTCGACGATGAAGAAGACGATGAAGATATGTCGGATTCAGATTCGGGTGATGAAAACTTGGCCCCAGGTGGTGGATTCGAAGAGCAGGTTGAGCTTGATCGCGAGGATTACGATTGGCTGAAGAAAATGTGGGAGGAAGAGGCTGAAGTGCGACGCGCCAAGGGCAACGATACCACAAATTCAGCCGAGTTTATGACTTTCGACGAGTATACCTCATTGAGGGAGTCGCGACTTTACTCCTGGAGAGGGCGCTACCGGGACATGCTAGAAAGTCCAGAAGAACGATTTGTGGCCCTCGTTCCAAAGATCCAGGAGGCGTTGAACGACAGCAAATGGGAGGTGTCCGATTGGTATGAGAGGTGGATTGTGAGCATGTACGGAGGGGAGGTGGTCGAGAAATTTGGAAAGTTGGAGGTGGTTGACCGCAGTTTGATACCAATCGGAATGGTTGAACTATTCCAAACCTCCAGGATGAAAGTGGACTGATGTACGTATGTACTATACTAGATTCATTGTTTGAATAAGTAATTCGATCGTCTTGTCAAGATTCTGATTTCTTACCTTTCAAATACTTCTGCTTTGAGTATCGCAGAATCATGTTCTGTCTAGACGTTGAAACCAGAGGACTCTCGCCGGCGTTGAAGTCATGAAGCGGAGAGCGGGTTGTTGGCTGATGTTGGTGGTCACCGGTCAAGTTCAAGTTGACAACGGATCACAAATCTTGGCCGGAGTCACCGGATATTGCCGCTACATCCTCTTTTGGACTTCAACGGGAGCCTGACAAGGAGATGCAACCTCTTTCTTGCCCCTTTCCCCTCAATTTTAATACTCAGAATCTTGATATCCAGCGTGTAAACGCGGATGACTCGCAGAATCTGTTTACACTCCAAAATTTCCTGTAAATCGTGAACCGGCTGTCATATTCCCCCATCAAATCCGAATCGCAATGGGCATTGGGCCAGAACTTCTCAGTGTCGTTATCGCTCAGAGGACGAACGAGGTGCTGCAGGCTATGACATCCTGGTTTCAAATAATACATGTGTAAGTCGCGTTTTATGTTCTCGATTTTGAATTTCTGACCCTCCGTTTGACAATTAAGGCCGGAATCCGACACATGGCAGAAAATTCAATCCGAGTTATTTGACCTTGCCAAAGCAATTTTGTTCAGCGTTGAAACAGCCCGACAAGGACTAACTCTTGGTGCTAAAGCAATGACGATGGCAGGAGGCATCAAGAAAGCAAATAAAAAGCAAAGAACACAGATTTTGGACGAGATCAAAGCGTTTACGCTCATGGGGGCTACCAATGCAACGGGGGCGTGGAACAAATTTGGCTTCGTTGGTGCGAATATCCTGGCTGTGAGCAATCTGATCAATTTTTAGATGTATACACTGACATATATTGCACTTTCCATATATCATAGTTGCTGGAGAGGATAAGCGCCGAAGAGTTAAGATTCGAATGGAAACATGATGGTGATGTTTGTAAGCTGTTCCTTTCTGTGAGTAATCCTACATTACAGAGGAATCAAGCACGAGAGTAACGAGCCCAACTTATTTAGGACTTGCATAAGCTCCGGAAAATTGCAGAGAAGTTGTGGTTCTGGTGGGGTGGTGTTGAGCATGCAATGCCAGGTTCACCAGAATTTCGTCGCGATTCCGATGTGGCAGTTGTGAAGAAGCAGTGGAAAGACCTGGAAGTTTTGTACGAAGCATACGTTAGCTCAGTAAGCTTCGATCTTTTCTCTTCCAGGTATTCACAATAAAATATCACTTCAGTTTAACGTTGTCATAGCTCAGAACCCTGAGTTGTTTGCTCAGGCTCAATCCAAGAAGCCCGACTCTCCATCTCCCGACATTCAGCACCCGACAAGAATGACTGATGAAGTCGACGACCCGACAAGAATGACTGATGAAGTCGACGATTCTGCATCCTTGACGACAGCGTACTCCTGCGCTCACTCGAGTGCAGTAACCGAGTATGGATTATTCTACACGAGACATGCATTCAATTCCTCGCATTCCTTACACAGCAGGATCGACGACTCGGACACCTTTCAGCACTAGCCACATTGCACGTCGTGTATCACAGTTTGAGAATTTGCTTCCCAGATAAATATTCGCCAGGAACTCGGCTGCTTACGGCCTCAACGCCCACTGCCAGTGCCGAGTCACAAAGCCCATTTCTGATGTCTTGCGCATTTGCTTCGAGTGAAACCATTGGATATTCAACAGGTTCTCGAGGGCAGCACTGCCTTACTGTAGGAAAGGTTGAGGAGAAGGTTTTGTGTTCCACACTTGAAAAATGTTTTAAGTTCACACTGTTACATGTGCAGGCTTATCAAAAACTCCACCGTCATCAGCATCGTTGGATTGACTGAAGTACATAAATTAAATAACATGGTAACATACTGACGCCCAATGTCCTTCAACGACAATCAAGTAGACTCGATTAGGTTCTGAGGACCGTCGGGAGATTCTGCTAATACATGTGCCATGGACACTGTGCTATCAGTTTTGTTGTCGAGATTTGAAACGCCTGGGATGCCTGGACCTGGACCTTGGACGAGATTCAATGGTTATGATGGGGGAAAATGTGATGAGAATATCTCTTAGATGATAATCGGGAGCGAAAAATTGTTTTGACTTGGAAGCAGGAGCCACTTTAAGCTCATGCGTTCCTTCTGGAAGCACAAATGGCGGGAAGTCCTGTAGTTTAAATTCGTCGAAAATGCCAGACTTGAGTTTTGCGAGCTCGGTGCCGTTTTGTCGAAGAGACACGGTCATGGGTTTGTCGGAAGATACACGATGGATTAGGCTGACGCGAAGATTACTGGAGGATGTGAGAAACACCAAAATATGTGCAATGGTCTCGCTAGCGCCTGCGTAAACCGAGCAGGAGCGTCTGTCCTCAACGACTTGAGATGGTGTAAAGTAAAACATCGAAGAATTTTCTGTTTGTTGACCTAGCCACCTGTCTCGATTCTGTTGAACAAATGCGGGCTCTTTGCCTTCTCCACGGAAGCACCGAAGATACAGGAGGTGGTCATTACGAGGAATGGAGGCAACTATGCGCGGATCCACGTTAACCACTGAGCGAGTGGTGCTCTTGGCAATGACGCCAAAGACGATCTCCTTGCGACAAGGGAATGCATCGTAGACCATTGCAGAGCAGGCCTTCCCTTTGGATGACGAGTAGGCGAGAGGTACAAACTTGTCAGTGGCACATCGATCTGGCTCTGGAAATCTGTACGCTTCAGCCAACTGCTCTCTTGTGCTGTTTGTTGACAACTTGCGGATTGCCTCGACTGTCGCTTCCACGATTTGTCGTTCAAACTCCCCCTGGTCGTGCCAAAGCTGATGCGAAACTCGCTCCCTGAGTGGCTCCAGTGTTGCATTGCGATCTTTGAAGCCGAATTTCCGTTTCTGTTGCTCTCTCTCCATTTCCTGCAACTTATCCTCTGCCTCTTTGAGCCTATCCCGAACATCGTCGATTGCCAACGACCATTGCTTGTCAATGAATTCGATGACATCTGTCCACTGCGGTAAAAAGTATGAATTTTTCTCCCCTGGTTGCCCCGCTTTTTCAGCCTGCTCGCTTGCAACTTTCATCGCTGCCTCCATCCTCTTTTTAGCTGCCCCCCTTTCCTGCACCATCCGCTTCTGCCGCTTCCTGCCATGTTCAGAGCTCATCCGTGCCCTCAACCTCTCGTCCTTCCGAGCATCAACAACCTGCAAAACACAACCGTTCATTCTAGTCTGGAGAATGTCCTCCAAATCCATTGACAACTTAACCAGTGCTAGCTCTCGCCGTGTCCAGCCCCAGGCCAACTGGCAATCCAGTTCGATGAGTTCCCATATCCCTTTCTTGCTAGTCGCGTCCCTCAAAGCTTCCCAACACTCAAGCCTCCCCTCAGCTCGAAGACATTCCATATCCTCCGAAATCCATCTACTCCATTTGTCGATGAGCTCGGATTTGAGGTGATTTTCGTACCCTCGATCCAGGTATAATATATGTTCGGGACTCATTAATGGAAGCGTCGGAACCGGATGGTGGACCGTGTGGGCGTGGGCGTCTGACTGAGATTTGCCAAACAGGTCCCATTTCTGGAAGAGGGTCGCTGTTGGGCGTTTGTGAGAGGCCAGTTTGATCCTGTATTTGTGGGTGTACTTGCCTGTTGGTGTTTTGACGTCTCTGAGGTGCAAGGCCCCAGTGATATAATGATAAAATCCTTCCAGAGAGTCAAATAGACTGTCATCTTCTACTCGCCAAGGGCGGCTTGTTCTTCTTTCTGATTGGAGATGGCCCTCTAGTTGTCGGGTGATGGTGTCATATTTCACAACCACATCAACGTATTGAAAAGATGTTTCGGAGAATACGATTGAGGTTGCAATTTGTGTATCAGATGTGAGTACTGTCATAATGAAATCTGTGTGCTCGGGCACGCCGGGGATAGTCAGTGTGAAATATAGTGTGATATTGTTTGGCTTTTCGAATTGATTGAGTGGGCCTGTGTAGGGGGTGATGTGCTCGAGAAACTCGCGCTCTGGAATGAGGGCAAAAGGCTTTCTTTCCTTGTTGTGAAAATCGGTAATGAATGGATTGTGGTCGATAGTGGTGGCCATTGGCTGATGATCGGACAACTTGATCCCCAGCGTAACTTCAGTCTCTTCGTCAAAAGCGGGGTTGGATGCCCATACGAGAATCCGAACGATCGAAAGTGCTGCTTCGAGGCCAACCCATATGAGAGGCCCGTTTCCCAGTGATGGTGTCGCGCTGACCAATGTAAAGCATCCGATGTAGCCGGCAACCGTTGCAGGGAGAGAAAGTAACAGGAAGACCCACGAAAGCGAGATGAAAATAGTGTCGCGAAGTGGGCTTGGAGAATTTTTGAGCTGGAGGTCGTGCAGATCAACTATCTTGAAAGCCGGTGACTCTGCGGCTGGTGCTGACGGAGCGGCCGACGAAGTGTGTTCGACGGACTCATCAAGCTCAATAGCGATATGGTCCTGGATGTTGGGTGTACCGCCGGGTGAATGAACAGAAGATTGCTCTGGACATTTGGAATCCTCGACTGGTGCTATTGCTGTAGAAGAGCTACCAACAGAGAGATACTGTTCAAGGCTCCAAATGCATTGTTCCGCAGGAAGAGCTGCATCCCATTTGATGTTTGAGTCCTTGAGCCAGGCATTCAACTTGTCCTTATGTATTTCCTTGATTTTCTGGTCGATCGTCATAAACAAAAGGCGGTTCTTCATGAGGGAGATGACACGACATTGGATGATGAATTTGCAAGTGATAACCGCAGTGCAGCTTCCGACGATTCGAAGGACCGGGAACAGCCACGGAAGATGTACAGTGTTGGGCCTCCAGGATGCCGGCTTTCAGCTCGTGGGCAGTGTAGCGCCGCTTATCGGGATGGAAGGGGATCGTTTCAGGGCCGAGACGCGGTTGCTCGAGATGCTCGAAGCGAAACACCTCGACGACCCGGAGAAAGTCTCGGTCGACTGGAAG
>JAHXRV010011702.1:0-37535 GCA_019904355.1 Psilocybe tampanensis | reverse complement strand
AGGCGGAATGCCTGGCATCATCAGCGTACCAGCCATATATCCCCTCACAATCGCCTCCAGGGGAACGACCTCGGCCTTCTTGACCAGCATCGCTCTTCCGTCGAGCTGATCCTTGTATTTGCGCACCTCCTCCGGCATCTCGTCGATGTTGGCCGTGACGAAATGGTTCGGGATGATATCCCCGAGTTTCTGGAACCAGAAGAGCGATATTTGAGTCAGGAGCTTTCCTTTCTCTGGAATACCCTAAGATGTAATCGTTATGAGAGGTTTTGTGCGTAGATAAAGAGTTGAAGGTGCCAACACACGTTCTTAAGAATAACATCGTACGCGGAAATCCTGTCGGATGCGACGAATAGGAGGTGATCGGGGGAGGAAGTGCTGTAGATATCTCGAACTTTCCCCTTGGAAATGAGCTTGAGGTCAGGAAGATTGGAGTCGATGAGAGCGGTCATCTCGTTATGTGAGATTTCTAAGTACAAGTTGGTGTCTGGATGTAAAAAAATTCCATTCTTGCCAGTGATCTAATCTCTCGACATCAATTACAGGCACCGAACCAATAGTTGTGATCACGCTTGGATCGCGCCGCCAACATGCTTTTCTACCTGCCTCTCTAACCTTCATCTCATCGAATCTTCAGCAAACTTGGGCTGCCAGAGCCAGAGATTTCGAGAGGGATGTTACATAAATTCGGCTGGACACTGATTACATTGCAGAAGAAACAAAAAAACTTTGAAACATCTAGTCCAAATTCATTGAAGCATGTTGCGAATTTTATGTACCTCTACATATGTTTGGGGACCTTCTGGTCATGGTCTTCATCTCCCTTTTGGTATCCCTGCTCGTCTTCGTTAATGTGTTTCTCTGCATCATTTTTTTCGAATGTCTCGAAGCACTTGAGAAGAGTTATGGCTAGTTGCACTTCGGTACCTTCTTGGGACGGGAAACATCCTCGGAGACATACCCATCAGAGTCATGAGAGGGCTGCCTGCGTTTGCGACTAGTCCCTGGAACAGTCGTCTTCTCCCCTTGCTCGTGCTTGGCTTTGGCATTGAGCTGAATGTTGCGCCACGATCCTTCTTCTTTTTGAAGTTTCCAAAGCACTTGAGCAAATTTGACCTGGATCTGGGCATACGTCTCTGAGACATTGAGATGCCCAAAAACCTCTCGGGTGAGATATGCCATTTCCATTTCTGACATCAGTTCTTGCAGAGGTTCTGAGAATGCACTCTTGACATCCACCTGAAACGATAATGCAACATCCTCAATACCATCCACAAATAATCTGGTGCGGTGGAGGCCATTCCCCAGGTGATGTTGGAAATATGGCTGCATCATCTTGTAGGAATCTTCATGACAGATATGGCAAGTTACGATCCACAGAAGGATCCACCAAATGGATTCAAGGTCATGCTGGTAGTTGTGGATCACAGCAGCATTAGGCGGCTGGACCTCTTCCCAACGAGGGTTGTGTTCTGGTGGAATTGTTATTTTGAAGGGGAAGGGTTTATAACGGGCGAGGTTTTCGAGATATTCTGGAGGTGTTGTAGAAGAATTGATCTGATCTGCAAGTGTTAGTGTGGCGTCGTCCTTGACTCGCGAGACACGGTATTCTCGAAGGAGATATGTCTTTCGGAGGATTTCGACTGGCATGAAGAATAGGGTCCCCTGAACGTTGAATGAGGATGATTAATGTCACCATTGATTGCTGCGGAACTGAAGGAAAACATACAATTAGAGGCTCGGCACTCCCTTTGCGAGTAGGATCGACCATCAAGCGAGCGAACTCGAGGTCGGCCAGTTTCGTGGTCCAAGGCTTGGCAGAATCGGAGCGATATGCCATGATGTTGTTCACAGAAATGTCGCGGTGCACCCATCCTGCCAGGAATAGAATATGCATAGCTAAAAATTGACATCAGAAAATGTTGAATGATATGGATATATAGTGTCAGTGCTCACCGTCCATTGTCTGGGCAAGGACATCAACAGCCTCACCCAGGGTGTCCAAGTTCTTCAGTGTTGTGCACACCTCCTTGAAGATACAACGTACTTGGCGTTTCGGTACGAAGATACGAGCAGCTTCTTGAGCATCTTCTTCAACCTTTTTCTGGCGCTCTTGGTGGCCCACCACCTGCTCCATCGAATCATCAACTATGGGATGGCGTGGTGTGCTTGGGGCGGACTCTGCCAATGCTTCGATGAAATCCAAATCCTCCTGGAAAACTGTGTCGGAGCGCCAGACATTCTTCCCCAGTGATTTGCAGATGGCTCCTTCCCATTCATGGAGTGTCGTTAAGAACAGAGATTTGTAGGTTTTGTCGACAAGGTTCAAAGCCAGGCGCTCCTTGGAGTGCTCGTCGAAAGATTTGAATCGTGGGTCGCGTTCAATGATTTCCTTCATCGCCGTCGGAGAGGATAGCAGAGATTCGCGGGTCGCGTTTGGATTCTCGTGCAATAACATGTCTACTCTGGTTTTAATAAACTTCTCCACAGCGTCAAAGACGGCCTCCAGGTTTTCGACTTCGGTTGGGCAATTGTCATTTACCCAAACATCCTTCAAGATGACTGCGTCGTCGTCGATAATTTTCTCTCCGCTGGCAGATGCGACCTCTTTTACTTTCCAGACACGTGTGGTTCTGCCGGCAATGGCCATCGAACGCGGCACGGACAAGGCGTGTACCGTTTTGAAAAAGCGAGATCCGCCTGCAACAGGAACTTCGTATACATATGATGCCTTCTTGTCCTCAGTCTCCGGTCCCAAGTGAACAGTTCGATCAATCCCCAGCTCCTGCGCATCCGCTTTCGCAAACATGAGAAGAACGCGGATGAAAGCTTCGGGATCCTAGAACATCATGAGCACCAGTGAAGAGAACGCCGCTAGTGTACGCACATCGATCCAGTTGAAAGCTTTTGCTTTTACGTGGTGGGACCTTGAAAAATACCAAACGGAGCACAGATTGTCCTCGAATGTCAACTAGTGAATTATCGCTCAGTCAACCGCTGTAATTCATCCACGAGAGGAAAGGACTTACACCGTAAATCCACATGCGCCGAATATCGTCATTCATGATGTGGTGGCAAGCACTTAAAATATCAAATCGAACCTAGAAAACCTGTCAACAGCCGATGAGGTTCGTGGGGCATAGATAACTGACTTCTGCCCGGTCTCTCTCGTTCCTGTCCTCTTTGAACTGCACGGGTACCTGGATCACCCTATTGGGAACATCTGTTGGACCAGAAATGTCCCTCAATGGTTGAGCTATAACACAAGGGTCGATCTTGTGGTTGCTTCCGGCGATATCTCTGGTCGAAATGAACTGCACGTCGGTCTTCTTTTGGCCTTCGTCTACAACGTACTCTAACACCTCTTTGAGTATTTCGTCAAGTAGTACGATGGCAGGTGTCTTCTTAGACCAACAATACCGTCCATCCCCTCGGCGTCTAAGCAGACCAGACAGACACGTTTTCTCAATGCAAAGTTCGACTTCGTTGTCTTGCGGGATATTCGTACCTGGACCGTATGACTCCAGAAAGTCTTCCAGTTCACAAACGAACATATAGGGATTGTTCTGGCGTGAAAAGTGGTTTATAGTATTATAACCAGGCCTTTCAGGGTCCATGTTAGTCGACGTAGCTGCCTAGAATTTAGAAAGTGAGAGTTGAGTGAGAGGTGGTGATCGGAAATATTCATACGGCAGCGTGACTTGTATCACCTGACCGCGTCATTGTGTCACGCGCGTGCGAATAATTAAACATATATGGAAGCACGTCCATCCGGTCCAGGGGCTGTTGACGTTGCCTCGCTGGCCCATCAAATTAGTAGATGAGGCAGCGCCAGCTGCCTCATCAGAGGATAAGATGGCAAAGGAAGAACACCAACTTCCTCTTTTCATGTAGATCACTACTTCTCGCTGATCTCGTTTGTCAGTTGGACAGTGGACTCGTAACTCGTAGATAGAAGAAGAGAAATCTGATATAACAATAGTTTTGGCGTCTAACTGTACCAACAACGACTATATTGTAACATCATCCACCCAGTCTCTGTCTCTCGCCCGCAACTCGCCCGTGCCGCCACCGTAGGCAAAGATGGTCTTGAAATCGCTTCCTAAAGTGGAAGTAAATTCCGTATTCGGTAGTCACCTCTCTGTGACATTCAATCTGTGACCCGTTGATCTTCGTTCTTTCCCTTTTCGGATGTTGGGCTTTACTTTCGTGATAAACCGTCAAAAGACCACCCCTTAGGAGAGCCTATGGGGACTAGCGCATTGCTACACAGTGGAATGGTCGTATTCTGCTTTCGCAAACGTGCAAGAAATTTATCCAACTGAACTTGTAGTATCGCCAGTGCTAATCAAGTGCTAATTCTAAAAAAAGGGTCGGCCAAAGGCCGCCCGAACGTCGCATGTCTATAAAAGTATACTTTTTCTCTCAGATAAGACTCGTCCAGAATACAAATTCGAGATCACAGCAATCGACTGCCAATGATCTACGCTGAATTTAACTATATACACAGCCTTGAGGCTGAGATTGGCCTGAGATCTGAGCGGAGGACACCCAGTCGTTACTGTTGAATCGCGATAGCTATGCTTCCGAATTTGAGGGCAGGTGATCAGATGTGTACGAAAAGATGTACACATTACAATTGTGAGTCATTGATATCAAGGATCGTCTCTAACGTACGTACTACAAATTCGCTTTTTTTTTTCTTGGTTCCAATCCAATCCAATTGTCAGAAAGTGATCCAAGCCACTGGCAGTCGTTCTCCGCCGACGAGCAAAGTTCTCAAGGTTTCTTGCCACAGTACATGCAACATTGAACATCCATCAATTGGCAAACATCATAACCCGAGATTCCACCAATCGTGGGGGGGTCGGAGGAGAAAGCTGAAGCTTCCGTGACCTGTCTCCCGAGTCGAGCGAACACTCGAATAAAGTGAGAAATTAAAATACAAACACACCGCCTGGAGGGCTGTGGCAAAACGACGCAGCCTGAGTCCTGGACCCTCCAGCCAATGAAGGAGCACAGGCGTATCAATCAACAAAATATCCTCTTGACTGGACGGTCTCTCTGGCACGTCTTGAATGCTGATGATTGGGTCATCTTTCCGTGGCCCAGCTGGTCTAGGTCTCAGGATGAAAGTCTCGACTTTCTGGGTCAATGTGATGCCACCTCAGTGTGAGACTTGAGTAATGTGCGCAGATCTTCTATTCTGGCCGAATGTCTGCACATGGATTTTACATGAGATCTACCCTCACTGGTTTTGATAATGATAAATCGCTTGCGAAGTACTCACCAAATCACTGCAGTACATAGTACTGAAGCAGCACATGTAAGGTTGAAGAGAGAGTCTATGGGTCCAGACTATGTCGACGATCAGGGACCACCGGAGGACCGGGAAAGGAGGGAAGCAAAAAAACAAGTTACAAAACCCACCAATCATAATAGTCGCCTTCATGGGATCGTCGCGGGATGGGATGGACGGTAATGAGGGGGAATGACAGTACCTGAACGCAAACAGGAAGACTCGATGGAAGTCGTTGGACGCTTTCAAGACCTGCGTACATTTCGAGTGAGCACTGAGCACGCCTCGCGGACCTGTGGATTTCGAAGCACTGTGATTGGACTATTTGCCCCCGAGCCGAGCACGAGTACTCCTTCCATCCGTGATGAAGCCTCGATAGAAATGACGGAACAATCGGTGAGGCTTGGATGCCTCAATTCAGGGGTATAGTCCGTCCAGAATGTCAATAGGCAAGGAAAGGTCAGGCGTGGAAAATATTCGTCTTGAACGAACTGGTCGAAGGAGGCAAAATCTAAACATTTTGGTGACCCAGTGAGGGATGATAACAGTATGATAACTTATGATAACCAGGTGCAAGACCAAGTGTCATGTGAACGCATTAGAATTCAAATTGCAAACTGGATAGGTCCAGTATATCAAGCAGAGCAAAGTCGGATGGGGGTGCAAAGGTCTTAGCTGTGCTGGTCTCCGCATGATTGGACAAGACTGAAGAGAAAAAGGATAAATACATATGATCATGGAGAGCGACGCTTCGCAGGCACATTTTTTTGTATTTTTTTTTTTGTTTCCTGGTTGGCCCTGCCGATATCTGTGGAGATGATGAAGATGGCGAAGGATTGACGGATCAACCCAAGCCAAAGCTCAGCGCTCATCCACCGTCTTCCAAGATGGTTTTTTGAAGCAAGGTATTAAATCAATTGATATAAACCTATTAGGTCATATTCTGATGTTTGGCTTGCTTGGACGAAATATTTCAGATAATCTCCACGATGGAGGGCCATATGCTGATAGTGGATTCAGCCCGGATCAGAGAAAGGTGCTTCAAGAGTGGAGATCCTCACCTTAGAAGCCCTACCACGACTTGCATGATAGCCAACAGGAATGGTATCCATCTAAAGCAGATAAGATTGATTCAAACCGAATAAAACATGAAAGGGCGCCACCTACGTCGACATGTTGAAGTTTCCTGCTTTGAACAGCCCCGCAGTGACAAAACCCATGATCGCCGAACCGATGACGGCCCCTGCAACACTTAGGAGAAGAAAAGTAAACAGAACAATGAGAGCGAAAGTGATTCTTGATCGTCGTTCATTGGGTTTCGGGGCTTTGATCGGTTGAGGAGAAGACTCCACATTCAAATGAGCTTGACGCAACGGTGATAATTGGTATGATGTTTGCTGAACAATTGGCCACTGAGGTGGCGGAAAAGAATAGTTCCAGAAGGCGTACAGCCCACAGACCAAGAATATGGGTGTGTAGAAGATGAGCGTCCAGTAGAGGGTGAACCTGAAGATATCTGAAAGAAGTTAGCTTGGACTCCCAGACGTTACAATTGTGGAGTAATCACCAGAAACATGGTATAGGTATGCGCCTCCAGGTTGAATAGGCGAGTTATGCTCAATGTGAACGATCTCCCTTCCCGGGTTGTACAAAGACGGCCAAGGAGGTGTGGTATTTCGGAAATTTGATGTCATCCTTGTCGTTGTATCTGGCTGAATTCAGCAGCTTGGTCTCGCCGAATAGTCTCAGAGGTTCGCTATAGATGCAGCCTTATATGCATCACCTTCTTGAATAGCTGGAGGGCCGCAAAAGGCCCCCGACGATGGAAAGACGCAAACAAGTTGAAACTGGGAAGCCTAGGGTCCAAGTCACAGATCCCGGGTCACCCGTGACTTGTGACGTATGTCCTTTATCATATGTCATGTGATTACACCGAACAAAAAAATCTCCCGCGACCGAGTACTCCACTCTCCCTCATCGCTACAACACCTCGCAAACTCTCACACTAGAGGGATCATGTAGTGTATTTGAATGATTTTTAGTCTGTTCATAATTTTTTCTAATGTTCGTTACCACATTGAAAGTAGAACCATTAGCACATTCGATACCTTCAAGAACCTTCAAGCATTTGTGTCCGCTTGGATAATATTCATCATGGGCGAGGATCAAGAAAGAGAAATGAACTAAATTAAAGTCGTCGTTATCACCGTTTGCTGGGCTCCGAAAGTGCAAGCGGTATAAAAAAAAATGCACCCTTACCACTGTAGTGGTTCACCCTCGAGCTCTATGTACAGAAATTGAAGATTGATCCGAGCGCCCCCACGGTCTGGGCAGTTTATAGCAGTTCATTAATTGGAGCAAGTGCGTAAAACGCTCCCCCACACGAATACAATTTTTGATTTCCGCTCAATAGCTCCGCTCGAATAGCTCCTGCTACATAGGCGCCCATTATTGAAATATTTGCCGCTTTCTTACTTTGCAAACCTGGATGCATCCAAGAACCAAGATGTTGCATAGACCTTCTTGGTGTTACAGTATTCAGCCGACTTATCATGCCATGTACCATAGGGGTGTGCGTTGGGTGTGCGGTTACAAAGAAAGATTAACAAACAAACTCGCCAAGGACCTGATTACACATAGTAGTAACGCACAGCGGAGGACATCTGAAATTCCAAGACAATGACCAGCATGATAAGGAATCACACTCGTATCTCATATGTACTTTCAAGTTTGGTGGGATACCATCAAGTCTCGTATAACTCAAGGAGGAGGAGGCCGGGTTTATTCGACGTGAAGGAAATACTATTACCCACACGTGCACACTTCAACACAGCACCGCCATACCCTCAAGTATCCTCTGGCCAGCTCTCACTTCAACTATTGCAACCATTCAGCCAAGCATACATTTTTTTCTTTATTTTCAAACACAAAAAACGGCTGGGCATTCTGGTTTTTAATTTATTGTTACATAAGCGCCTTAAAGGAGTTTTGTTTTAACCTTTAAGCAAGCAATCTCAGTGTGAGATCTAAGCATCTTACGAACGAATCTCGAGCACTGCCACTTTTAGGTCATAGGACATTCAGGAGCAGACCGTGGCGGAAAATGGCTCCTTCGCGGGAGGCAATTTGGGAGGAGAGATTTGGGGTTCTTGATAACGGACAACCCCCGCTTCGGGGAAAGCTTGGGACCTGAGGCCAAAGGGCTCATACTAGCAGATGTCAGGTGTCGAGGTCGAGGAGATGGAAAGGCAGACCATGGTCCATCGTAGCTTATTGATCCTGCATCAGACCAGTGAACAGCAGGGGGCAGATCAGGGAGCGTCTTGAATTCTGAAATATAATTTTATTGTCCTTTGGGCGACTTACTTGCAGTCTGAGTAAGATATTTACATGAACTACAGAGGGACTAACTACTCATACGAGGCCACAGTGGAAGAAAGTAAACGACTGGACGATGCACACAATGTATAGGGTACATACAACAACAGGGGAGAGGGTGATGTACATTACAGAGCTGGACCCTCGCTGAGAGCGTCAGAGAGCCAATAAATATTTTCGCGTACGTATAAGTAGACGCGGGTGGCTAATAATAATGCAGATGGAGTCGAAAGAAGTATTTGACTCACGGCAAAGTTTAAGAATAAATAGGTGGTACAGTGAGTTACAATGATACTTGTACAGGTTCTTTGGGTCAGAAGTAGGACTGGTAGGAGCAACCGGGCTCTGGGGCGATAGATATGAGATCGATAGGGTGGGACGGGTAAAAGAGTGAGTTTTGGGGAACGATGTCAGGCATGTATCCCAAATCCGGGCACAGGTCGAGGTGACCATCAGAGGGTGGGTAGGCGAGCTCAGCGTCGGCGGCGTATTTGACTGGGTAGTTGTAGTCGGCTTGTACGTGTGTGTGCAGGGGCTGCGAGGACCAGGAGGTGGGGTCGTATAGAGGGGGGATGAAAGGGGAGACGGTGTGAGATGGTGGGTTATAGCCACATTCGAGAGTGTATGTGATAGAAAAGACCGGGCTCTCGTCGTGGATGGTTCCGGTGGAGACAGTGTAGATATTCTGCGTCAAAGTATACGATGCGTAGTCTAATAGAGCGAACACGGTGAGAACATGACAACGGATCTTCGAACACTAAATCTCACCTTTTGGATCTCGGGTGAGAATCGCCCACACGTCTTGCCTCATCTCGAGCTTGTAAGGATATGAAGAGTGGAGTCCAGTTGTGCAAGGGTCCAGAAGGGCAGAGGCGCAGTACACAGCCTTGCCATTGATGCAAACCTCGGAGTCGCAGCGATATTCGGCTTCCGATGAGAATCGGTTCGAGGTGAAGATCATGACGGGAGAGCACTGAGCGATCGCCCGCGTCGTTCGCACATCGACGTAGTGCATGAAGATAGCAGAAGAGTTCTGGAAGGAGGGCGAGGTACCGAGAGGTTGCTCATCGAGGTCCAGTGTCAGTGTCGGGTGCGCGTCGGCTGAGTTGGGTGAAGAGTCGAACTCGAAGAGAGAAAGGGTAACGGCCACTTCATGATTGTGCTGCGTACTAGGTGGTGAAGCCAGGTGTTCCGCGTCCTAGATGAGTTGAATGACATTAGACGACAATATACAAGAATCGCAGAATACCGGGGCGCTTACAGATACAGGAGAAGAAACTTGAGAATCTGAGGATGCCCAGTTAAGGTTGTAAGAGGATGTCGAAAAAGAGGAGTCGGTAGGCGAGATGTCGCCAACAGACTCGCGGCCCTTGAAGTCCTTGCTTCCGATCAGGTGAATAACTAGAAGAGACGGAAGGATGAGCGAGGAGCAATAGGATGGAAGCGTCGACATACTGTAAGCATCGGTGCAGGTTTCGCGCAATTGCTGAAGACGACTTCCAACTTGCTTAGCGGTACGAAATTTCCCGGTCTTCCGTTTGATGAACTCGGATATATATTTGTTGCGAGCGGGAAATCGTTGTAGTGACCGGGGGTCCTTGGAGGACTGTGGAACGTATTGGGCGAGACCTGTGACTTGCATTAGCGTATCGAAGGAATATAGTGACAAATCCACCAGACCTTGGATCAAAGCGGACTCAAGGGCGGGTGGCCATACTGGTTCTCTCTTCTTCAGCAACTTGTAGGTCTTTCGACCCGTATCGATCTGTCGACTTGGGGTGCTGCGTTTAGCAGGTGACTGGAGAGTAGGCAAAGAAAGTGAAGGGGAAACATCGGTGAAGTGAGAAAACATGGGAAGGTAAAGAAAGTGGGTACGAATAACATGAACGATATGATTGAAGGTGAAGCAGCTTATATAGAGTAAATTTAAACGGCGGTAGATCATAGGGTAGGAACATTACTTCCAAATTAGGCCCGTTTTTCGAGGACAAGAAAGTCCAGAGAGACAAACTTCCCCCATTCGGACCTGAGAAGATGGTGGCTGATCCCGTTCTTTGGCTCTTTTCAAATCGGATAGAATTTGTATAACTCATCTGAGTAACTTGTCGAAAGGGCCCTTAACCCTCAGCACCTCAGATCTGCGATAAACGTTGGTTTAATTAAAAAGTTCTCCGTCCAGAGCCCAGATTATACAAGGAATCTGAGCGAGCCAAGCGCCGTGTGTTGTCTGAGGCATATTGTCTGCGTTTGCAGAGTAGCTTCCTAAGTTATCAGAGATGGAGTTCTTGATAATAGGGAACTTACGTCTAGCTGGGCGCTAACGCCACGGGCTGGCAGTAGAAGTTGGTCCATTTGGCGTTTACCATCCTGCAAATGTACAAAGATCATGTATCTCTTCACCGACATAGAGCTGTAGAGTCTTGCAGAGAGAAACTCGACGCCAAGCGGCGGCCAACCTTAAAGTTGCCCATTCCTCATTAGTCGGTGGACTACTTTCGCCCCCGTCGGTCTAACCTGTCTTGTTGACCCAGAACCCTTCATATGTATGGTGACTGGGAATGGATCGGGGATGAAATGATATGAAGATCTATGAGATCCTGGCCCACCGTTTGCAGAGATTTCGTAGATCGAACATGAGGCACGTCTTCCAAGTCTACCTATGCCAATCTCGCTCAGCAATACAATTGTAATGATGTTCCCCGCAATCTAAAATTATCGCATCCCTTCGACTGAGGTTTCGTAAGCTCCGGGATCTTCTCAGATAGCGGAAGAGACACTGGCCTCTCCAACACAGCCCGACATGATGGACTCGAACCAACTCCAGGTCACTCGCCCACAAAATTGCTAGTGATGGCGACTCCGAGGCTGTTTATTGGCATCAACAAGCGTCGGGACACTCCTATTCCGCTCCATTTTTGAATTTCCGACGTCAAAAACATGAATTTTCCTCGAGCCCGAAAAGAAAACGAGTACTTGAATGTTTGATTGCCTTTGAAGTTCGATAACAACAGCAAGATGGAGGTCTGAGGTCAAACGTTGGTACAAACAATTATGTAATCGAAGGCGGTCATCGAGTACAGCTTCAAGTTGAGATTCAAACATACACAAACAACGCCGGTGATCTTCTCCTCAACGATCTCGTCAAAGAAGTCCGGAGAAAGCGCCCAATACAAAATCTAATTCTAGTCCCCCGCTGAACGTGAACCTTTTATTCCAGAAAGTATGGATCCATTAGCCGGAATGGACGATTCGTCAACGGACGAAGATACTTCATCACAAACCACCGAGGACGATCCCCAGATCCCGGAACCTCAAGTTCATGCACCATCTATCCCGGTAGCGACGCAGACACCTATTCCTCAAGCCCCAGCAGCGGCACAGCCTGGACCGCCTCGAGAAAGGCCTCATTACTCGCTTCGACACGTCCTGCAAGGACATACTATGTCGATATCAGCTGTGAAGTTTAGTCCTGATGGGAAGTTGCTTGCTTCTTGTGGTTAGTTTTTATGCCCTTTCTTTCTTAATCCCACCCTTGTTCTCTCGAATGTCTCAATATCATATCTGCTTTGTGTTTGGTCAGGAGCCGAGAAAGTTGTAAAAATATGGTCCCCTGAGACAGGCGAATTCCTTAGAAATCTGTCAGGACATACACAAGGCCTCTCAGACATCGCCTGGTCATCAGATAGCGTTTATCTTGCATCGGCCTCCGATGATACCACCATCCGAATATGGGATGTCGAAACGGTTTGTTTTTTCACCAACGTATTTTTCATGCGCAATCAAGACACTCAAACGTTGTTCGCAAAAAAAGGGGTTGACTCACAAGTTGCTCAAAGGGCATACTAAATGGGTGTTCTGTCTCAATTACAATACTGCTTCAAATCTTCTTGTCTCTGGTGGTTGTGATGGCGATGTGAGGATCTGGAATACCGCCAAAGGTTTGTACTTCTCGTTTTTCGAAGCCATTTTTGTTTTTTGTTCATGGTCCATTGATGTTTTGGTAGGAAAATGCATAAGGACTCTCCACGCTCATATGGATTATGTCACCGCCGTTCATTTCAACCGAGACGCTACGCTCATCGTTTCTTGTGCCCTGGATGGTTTAATGTCAGTTCCGTTCATGATAAAGATAACAAAAATGAGCTCGCACTCATTCTCCATGTTGATAGCCGAATTTGGAGTACGAGTGATGGGCAATGCCTCAAAACATTGGCCGAGGGACACGATGCGATATGGTGGGTCCTTGATGCTCTATCCTTTTTTTTCTTTTTTTTTTTTTTTTGACAAAATCAAAACCCACACCTTCGTAACAGTCAACACGTCCAGTTTTCTCCGAATTCCAAATATATTTTATCGACTGCACATGATAGCACAATTCGATTGTGGGACTATCAGACAACAAGATGCCTGAAGGTGTACAAGGGACATGTCAACACGAAATACTGCATATCTGCTTGTTTTAGTGTCACACAGGGCAAATGGATCGTCGCCGGAAGTGAAGACCACAAGACTTACATATGGGATCTGCAAACTCGCGAAATCGTCCAGGTTCTGGAGGGCCATACTGGTCTGTTGTTAGCTTCTTCAATTTGCGCTATCTGATTCATTATCCATTCATCAGATGTAGTCGTTGCTGTCGCAGTAGGTTTTCTCATTAGCCTTCATATTTTCGCTCACAATAATATTTTTTCCTCCAGACTCATCCTTCACAAAATATGATTGCCACAGGTTCCATCGATTCAGACCTTGCAATTAGAATTTGGGTAGACCCTGGACCAAGATCCGTCGGCTGACATCTCAATCTCTAGGATTGTCACTCTGATCTATTGCGTTGTCCTCGATACCCAGATGTATTACTAGATGTACATGAAAAGCTTTTGTTGAATCCTAGTCGTCTTCGAAGCCGTCTCGAACGGTGAATCGATCCTCGCATCACTGTCGCTCTCGATGAAGGGAAAATGGCTGGAATGGTTGACCTACTTCAAAGGCTCTGCATGCAAAAGGTCTAGCGACATATTTCATCAGTACGAAGAAAAGGGACATATGAAAATGAGTTGTACCATTTGCAACAGCCTTATCAGCCTCAGTCAAGCCGGAATCATGAGCCTCCAGGAAAGCATCGACCTAGCATAGACAGAAACATCATCAATCACGGTTCCGAACACAAACCGAACAGGAATGGATTACCTCATCCATGACTTCGTCGTCGTGATCGTGATCACCGAGACTACTATCATCTTCATCTTCGTCATCATCTTTAGCATCATCAATAGCAAAGGGTGTACGCTCCATGAGCGCAGCGGCGTTGACGGCTTGGAGCATAGGCATTGCAGAAAGGCTGCCACTATCAGGAACCATAGGTAGAGACTTGTTGGCGGTTGTCTCCAAAGTTGTATTAACAGACAGAGTAGATGAAGTAGATTGTTTGTTCGTCGTTGAAGCGAGAGTAGATCCCGACATGTTTGCTGCAGACAGCGATTTCCGAAGTGTCGGTGTAAGCAACGACTCCCGAGCTTTTGGCTCTTCCAACTTGGTGTATCTTCCGATTGACGGTTTATTAACGACCTGAGCGAAGGGCATAGTCAACGATCAAAACTTTTTTCGACAGATTTTGAAAAGCCTATGCATACCTGATGTTTTCCAATTGTCTTGCCGATCTCATCAGTAAACATATTAAACATCTTTTTGTTGGTGTCCGTGGCAATCGATGACCATAAATCTCCGAGAATGCCACTTTGTGAGGAAGGAAGCTCCATTTCTGGAAGTGGTTGGAGTTTGAAAGATTCAGAAAGGTCTGTCTCGAAGAAGGATTCCAATACTTCATCAGCAAGGACAACCATTCTGAACCTGTGCGGACACCGATGATTGGTAAGCATCAACGATGAGGAAGACATAGAATAAATGTACTGACGTGGCGAGATTCAGGTAAGGTTGATTCGATGCTATTGGAGGAGCGGTCGATGGGTCTTCATCAGGGTTTCGGCCTTCAGAGTTGGGTATTTGAGGCAAAAGAGCATCTCCATATTCGAAAGCATTTGTCATAAATCGGCTCACAGCACCAAGGTATGCATCTCCGACTTCATAACGGAAGATAAACTAAATAAAGGAAATCAATGAAAATCGTCAAAATATATAACGATGGGCATACTAAGAAAGACTCGGATAGCGTCAAGACCTCGTCTTTGGTCAAATAACCATCCTTATTTTTATCGTGGAGGTTGAAGAACCATTCAATATTCTCCATTAGATCGTTGAACATGACACCGTCAAGTCCAGAGAGAAGATCCTTTCTCAGAAATCAGAACTGAAATGCCAGAAGGAGAAACGATACATACTTGGAAAGATAAAGCACCATGACAGCCCACATCCCAGAAGTAAAACAGTCGATCAATGAATTCGTGCTCTGCAACTTCGCGGTCGATGCGTTGCTAGGAGGAAATCAAGAAGATGAAGCCAACTGTTGGATCAAAACACCTACCTGGAACCCATTCATGACAATCTTCTCATCTCTTGCCCAAGATGCGATTTCACTGAGGAACTGTCTGAAGGTCCGAAGGCCAATCCTAGTTTCTGGTTTATCTTCGTTTCCTTCACCAGTTGTGAACAACGTTGGTGGCGGAGCAACGATCGGAGGGGGAGGGACTATACACATGGCTTTGTAGAGGGCGTCATAGATAAGACCAGCTTGTTCCTTGGTAAATCTCCCAAGTGTCCTTAGGTTACGGACGGCGCCACGTTTGGCAAACGCTTCGATACTGTGAATTATTTCCCCCCTAAATCGCCTACGCTCCGAGAGAATGATTTCCTCTGTAATGACAGAAAACTCTCGGAAGGACACGAGAAGCAGTTCCTGGAATACAGTGATAGCACGCGCACGAGGATCAGCGGAGTTTGGATGTGCCGAGTCGCCCAACGACGCGAAATAATCTCTCATCAAACTAGAGAGCGAAAGGATATTAGAACAAGATCCATATAAAAGGGAGGTAATTTACTTCAAGAATCCTCCATCATCTTGAATCTGGAGAAGTTGCTCCCCATTGATCTTCAGAATGGCTGAAAGAAACGGTTATTGACGAAAGTTCGTGGATTACTTGAAGACCAACCTAGGCTAAAGTCGCTGTCAGTCTAGTAAATAAATTTATGACTAAAAGACGTACCCAACTTGAAACAAAACTTTTGGACCCATGCAGAGGAAACAATCTACGATGCGGAAAGCAAAGACCATGGGCATGCTGTTGATGTATCTGTGTATTTGCATCATTGGTCAATGTCCTCGCCCGAGCAAATCCTCTGCCCTCACAAGCTCAAGAACCATGGGAGGGATGCGACAGAAAGTTGGACGTCGACGACTTGGAAGTGATCATGTATGATTGGAAGATATTTTTGAACAAGGGACTCGAACACGCGTTGATCGAGAAGGGTCCCATGCATCGATGGTCTTTTCGAGAGAGGTATCATCGATATGAACTTTTTTTGAATGGATGAGGACAGGAACATACGCATAATATCCGGGGAGCAATCGCCCGCAAAGGACTTCCAATAACCAAAAAGCTTGCTCTTCCGACATATATCTGGAGAATAGATATTTTAGTACATTTACATAGCGAGATGAAAGTGTTCGGTTACATCAATATCGCAGCTGCGAGAATGTTCATGGCCTATCGGTAATTTCAGAAAATGATATGTCGGAAGAATTGGCGATTTACCTGACAATAGCCCAAATCTGGATTCATGTACGAATACGCCCGCAGAACGCGGCGCAGGGCATTGATACCTTCTTCTGATTGGTATCCAGCATATTCCGGTAAACTCCTATGCAAATCCTTCTCAATGTCATCAGTACTTGCATTCGTTGTGGATTTGTTTTCGGCGAGGAGTCGTTCATAGTAACCTGGGTTTGAGAATCGGAGAAAGATCGAGCCTGATAGGGTTTCCCACATTTCTCCTCTCAGTCGATTGGGGAGTCCAACTTGCACAAGACGTGTGCATTGCGGATAACGTAGTAGGGTAAGATTGCGTCCATGGTCTGTGAAGATAAGCATCGGATGATTGAATCTTCGAGTAGCTGAACTGTCTCACTCCGTAAGTATGTCGTCCAAAGTTTTATTTTTGAAGCCTCTCGTAGCCTATAAAGGTATCAATTGGTTAAGAATATGAGGAAGGATGAACCAACTTTTTGGGATCTCCAGGAAACTTGAATTTCAGGCCCAGTCCTCCGTGATAGCTAACCTCTTGGACACTGCCATCTTTAGCGTCAACGATTAAACTGCCATCCTCGCGTTCATTGTCCGCAGCATTAGATGTTTCCGGGACGAGGACCTCAGAATAACACGTCTTGACGAATGATTTCACCAATTTCATTTGGCCTCTTTGCAGCTCGATCTTCAGAGCGTCACGGAGCAACGAACAGAATAGATCTGCAGTTGGTCGCAGTGAGGTCAATTGGACGATCTAAATGTGAAGCTGAATTGTGGTTCGATAACAAGGAAAACACGAGATAACTGACGATCTTCATCCCATGCCATGTAAGCAGACTCAGTGCATAGACCCCCGCACGCGCGTTCAAGCGTTCAACACGGCGGATGGTCGATAGGGGTATCGTAAATCGAACAGACTTCTTATCCAAGGAAGAAAATGCTAGATATGGGGGCATGATATGAAGCTTTCCAGCCTATCCCACAAATTGAATTGGAGAACATAAGTGACGTTCGTTCAGATTCGCAACATGGGACACTTACATAGGAATCTTCCGCTTCTCCCAAGCTCAGAACAGCATTAATATCCATCTTCGACGACTCCTGTCCATTCTTTCCGTCATCTTCACTATGTTCCAAGGGTGGCAAGGAAAAGAATATTTGTGTTAGCTGCTCTTTAGTTGGTTCCTTGAAATGACGAAGAGCCGTCGAGATAGTTGCCATTCTAGTCGGCACCGGTAGTTTGATCGAGAGATATTATAGACAAGAGCCTTAGATATGCCAGAAAATGCGTGTAATCGGTTGGTCAGAGGTAAGTGTAGAATTGGTGTAGAACAGTGTTTAACGGAAAAGGTCAGGCTTGGCCGAGGTATGAACAGCCCTCTTGCCATTTCGGGTATCATCACCGTTGTGACGGAATCACCCCTGTTTGTTGAGCAGCACACTTTCACTTCCAATATAAAGAAAAACCATAGATTCAAATGAAATAACAACGAATTATATGAACGATTACATGAAAAAGAGAATAAAAGTCCATCCGAGTCAAATATCATGTTCGTTAGGCGAAGATCAGGCCCGGGCTAGTTTGAACGTTACTAGTTGGACTTGGACTTGAATGCACTTCAGGAAGGAAGTGAAACTTTCAGGTAGAATTGAGGCGGTTTCAGAGCGGTGGAGGTTTCAAAAGATGAATCGGAAGGTCTATTAAATGCGACTTCAGAAAAAAGGGAAGTCCTCCTCAGCTCAAAACATCAACTCACCAGGGATATGATTGGGGATGTATACTGCGCGTTGAATGCAGCTGGATCACCACCGGCATATAGAACGCCGTTTTGGGAAAAGGTGAAGGTGGATGGACGTCCTTTAGAAGAAGAAAATAGAACAATTAATCGTCATCTAAATTCGTCGTGAAAAAACCAACCTGTGTCTGAGTTGACCCATTGGGGGGACATTGCACCTGTAGTAAAATCGATGTTCCACTAAATGTGAAAATTCAAGCGGCTTGAGAACCTGTGCTAATGGAAGCAAATTTATTCAACTTACAACATCGGTTTCCACCGTCAGAGTAGTATAGGATGTGACATGGGTGTACGAATTGTCCTCAATGGCAGGAGTTGCCCCGGAGGCAGCTACAAGTCACGCGAGTTAATCATAATGAGACGGTATCAAAACAAAACGAAAGCTTACTCCCTGGAAGGGCCACTCCAGCGACGTATAGGTACCTATGAAGGATAAAGTGTCAGTACCGTTACTCCTAGCTAGGGACTCGTAGGCGTACTGATAAGACCCAGTTCCGATATCGGCATTGATGTTATCTCGTCCTTGTACAAGTCCAAGAAGAGGGTAATTGGTACTGATATCACTTCCCTAGGTAAATGCAGAGAATGAGTACGATTTTTACTTGAGAAAGCATAAGAGACGTACGCTGACGGTGACCCTGAGACCAGAACCACTTGTTTGACCTGTCGGTGATATGACGGTGACCATAGCAGCATTTACGAGTGCCGAATCTATCTGGTATATCGCCCCCTGCACGGTCGTCGCGGACAGATATCCAAGAGACGTTTCCCCGTCGAATATTTGCACGACGCCAGTTCGTTCTTGAGTAGGAACGTTGGACGGAGCCGGATCACGACGGCGAAACCCTGAGTCTTCGGGAGGAGGAGGCAAGGTCAAATCATTTTGATTTTTGCAAGCATAATTCTGTGAGCCTACCAATGGTTCTGGTACGACGAGGAGTTTTTCCTTGAGCAAGGCGGTGGGCAAGCCTAGCCATCTTTCGTTCAAAGGGCTGGGTTGCGGAAGGAGTGAGTTTCCCAGCAATGCCGTTGGACGCGGTCGTGCTGGCTCCAGCTACACCACGAAGAACCTGTGCACAGTGCTCCAAGCCATTGGCACAAGTAGGAGAAACTGCGGCGGTGGGACTATCCGGAGTAGTCGCGCTCACTCCAAGAGCAGCTGCAAGAGTAAAGAGTGTGTAGAGATAGGAAACGCGCATAGTAGCAAGGATTTCTAAAAGAGTGACTGTAGGTGAAAGGGAGCCTTCGACCGAGGAAACAGAGGGTGGTTATGGAACCTGTAAAAGATGGTGTTGGGTCTTTGAGATGGAAATGTTTTTCGCTATGTAGGCTTCCAAGTTGGAGCTCAGCATGCAAAAGAGGGTACCATGCATAGTTTTTTGGAGTCTACGAAAGCCTGTTCGCAATCCATTCATGCTAAAGCGAGCAGATGCCTGTGGTGGATTTTTGCTGAGTGAATGATGGCCTATCCCAGGGGTACAGTCCACTCGCTCACTTCGATCAAGAATCGCTATGTAAGCAGTTGGATGGATCATGCATGAGCATCTGAGAAAAACGGTCTATATAAGTATAAACCACACATATTTCAAAGATTCTCGAACCAAAGGTAAGACGTTGACCAACGAGATTTCAATTTTGAACTTTCTTGAACCTGGACCAAGCTTGAGTTGTGGTCCTGGAGTTGAGATTGATGCGTATGCGGAGAATTCATAGAGATTCCTGTTGACATCGAATGGGTGCCTCTAACTGCGCCTTCTTGGTGGCCAAGCAATGGTGAAAGAAACCAGCAGACTCTCAGATTCAGTCTTCAGAGCTTCAGAAGGCATCCCCAACCCTCTACCAAGCCCAGCCTTTGTATCGACGAAGTGTCCAGCGAAGTTGGTCCAAAATCCCAATTCATGAGGGCTTTGGTGAGAAGCAAATACTGAATAAAAATAAAAAAAAGGTTTTAGCCTTCTGTTCGTGATTACCGTGACACAGGAACCGCGTCCCGTCCGAGTTGTCGCCGACACGGATACGACGGATGTCGGAGTTTGAAGATAAGAAGGGCAGAAATAGGGGCGACGAGGCTCTTCCACACAATTCATTACCGTATTCTATGATATGGTATTGCACATACATACTTAGCCGATTTGTGATCAGAGAGAGTTTGGTGGAGGCATATCTGATAAAATTTCATCAGCTCGGGACCGAGACGCGGCTTCCCTCTATTCGAGATAATTAATTGTATGAAGTGACAGGTCGCCCCAAGCCCGTATGTTGTTCAAAAATCACATTGAAAACTGGGGTGTGCAATGGCACACATGTCCATGAATCAAGGTCCGGGGCGCTGGCCACACCTGATATTCTGACGAGCGATGTGTCGTATGGCAAAACAGGCCCAACTTGAACCGATTTTAGAAAGAGGACGAGAGTCCGAGAGCACCTTGAGATCTCTTGAGATCCGTTCAGTCGTGTGCCTTAGGAGCCCCAAAGTTCCAAGGAGGTGCAAGGTCAAAACTTTTTCTGGATCAACAAAGATCAATGTTCGTCATCGAGCGGTCCCGAAATTCAAGGCACACGATAACACCACATACATACACAAGCCCCTGATCAGAGACTTGGACGAAAAACCTTTTGAACCTCGTAGATATCGGACATTCGATCGCCCTTCAGGCTTCGATGTCAAACTTTTGAGACCCATCGATCATGTAGAGTGGCGGTCATAGGAGGACGTGGTGTGTAGAATGAGATATTTCGAGTCTTCCGAATATCCGAGGCCGGTGTCGGTAGGATTGGAGAGTAGTATCGGTCTGAGGTCGAGGAGTAATCTAATCTTTATTTGAAACTCCAAGGAGACTGAGAGGATATTCTGTACCTTGACCTCAGATTGAAAAGAGGGGGAGCTGGATAATTAAATCGAATGTACGAGAAAGAGACGAGAAAAGTATCAGATGACAGATGACAGCCGAACACAAGAAGGAACCATGGATCGACAGAGTCGGCATTCCAAAGGCCAAAAGGTTGTTGAGATAAGGCACTAGGGCCCAGAAAACGAATCGAAGGGAATCTAATTCGATCTGTGGTCGGCGGTCTTGACTCTTCATTTTGCGACAAGATTGCGTTTTGGTTTGGCGTGCTTCAAAGACGGTCCCTAAAACCTTTCAAGGGATTCAATCCAGGAGACAAATTATATATTGCCGCATTAGTCCATAGTAATACAAACACCCCAAAATCGAAAGAGGTATACAGAAAGCAGCATTTTCAAAGCAATTTGACAACAATGTACATACCCAAAAGTACAGGTCCCTCATTAGGAGCGAGGTCAATTCTCGGTGGAAGGAAGGTGGTGTAGAAGAGCTCGCAGGAGCCCATTAAGAGAGTGAAGGTCGAAAATTAAGCTGCAAGAACAGCTGCCACCTTAAGTGGACTAGGAAGGAGATAAGAGGTAGAATCGTAGGTGGTCATGATAGGTCGTAATTGAAAATCTAGTCGAAAGTTCCGTCCATATGACTGAAAGGTTTCCTATCGGGTACATGAGTAAATATACAACGAAATCTAGTAAAGGCAGATGTCACCTAGAAGGTCTGAGCGCAAGGCCATAATCAATAAGTTCTCTATATTCGCCCTGGCGTGTAATGACAATTTCTTTGTATTGGTCAATATGGCCATGCTTGTCTACGCGGTCGAGTGTATGCAGGTGTGGGCAAACTTGAACCAGCTCTCTGATGAGATTATGCATACCGGACCTGCTATTTTTGACGCAAGTCCAAAGGCCAGAACCACGGAACACTTGAAGTTTTGAGAAGCGTGGCAGAATATCCAACCATTCCTCCTAAATAAAATGAATTAGAGTCGAAGTACCAGAGATCGATCTATGGGTCTAACCTGTGAGATTGGAACCGGATGAAGGGAATCCGGAGGCAAATGCACTGGGGGTAGTGAGAGCCATTCAATATTGGGAAAGGCTGTTGCAACCTCATGAAGGGTGGAAATAGCGGAAACGTTTAGGTGGAGGTTAAGTCGTTTTAGAGTTTCCCTGTTGAGGAACTTGAGATCGAGCAGAGCTCGTGGATCCAAACCGACAATGTCCAGCTCCTCAATATTCCGCATGATAGCCGGTTGCTGTTCTTCAGGCAGAGGCGGTGGAGCCTGTGTAATATTGGTGATTGGCGAGACAGGGGATACAGGCGGCGTCATTAGATTCTGCATATCAGAAAAAGCTTCTGGATGATTGAGGACCATGGTGAACCGTCTATTTGAGCGTAGAGAACGAAGATTCGGGAGTATATCGTAGGGCAGTATTGGTAGTCCAATTGGCGACCAGTCAAGAACCTCGATGGAAGGATGATTTTGGAGGAACGCAACACGGGACTGAGTGACACCCATCATAGATCCTCCTGCTTGCATAACCATTTTGAACTCCTTGAGCTTTGGCAGAGAACAGTCTGCAAGATGGTAAAACTCTTCTGGAACTTCAAGGTACTATGCAGAAGAATATGTAAGAACAAAGATTCAAAAATGAACACGGTGAAAGCCAACCTCAAGATTGGGCGATCTCGCTATGAGGTTGCAGAGATGCTTTGAGTTTCCTAATTTTGCCCAAGTATCCCCGGCTAGAGAAAGAGATCGCAAATTTGCAAGTTTCCATCCCTTATGAAAGAATCGTTAAGATATTGTCGATTCAATCGGTTGAAGTATACTCACAGGGTAAGTCATACTTTTAACGTCAATGGTGGAGTTGAGTGCATGCATTCCAAACTTCCCATGAAGGCCAACATGTTCTAGCAGTGGAAGCACGGAGAGAGCGGTGAGGATAGAGTTCTCATGATTCGGGTGAGATGTCGGCCGGTGTTGCCCTTGGACATTCATCCAAGACCAAGTAAATGTCCGTAAACGTTGCATATGGCCGAGCGCCTGGCATATATGATTAATCCTGACGCTCTCTTCAGCGTTCTCGGGCGATTGGTCGAGTTGCTGGTGAATGAGTGTGGTGGGATAATGATCTGGGGCAAGTGTATTATCTGGTTCGCAGATATGGACTTCTCGCATGTTGCGAGCGAGATCCGACCTTCGAGCAAGGTGTGCCCACATATCTGGCAATGTATGTCGCACACGCAGTATCCGGTACTGGGTATGATATGGAATGACCATGGCGGCACATATCCGCGAAGTGAGGGCGAGAGCCAGGAGATCGCTATGCTCATCGAGCTCGGAGACGATTTCTTCAAGAATTTCGTCGGGAAGACAGAGAATGGGGGGTAGAGTTGGGAAATGCTTCAACATAACAGAGGGCATAGGTAGGAAAGAAAGAAAATAAAATGAAGAACGAAGAAAACGGCAGTGCCTTTGAGGATCGAGGAAGAGGAGCCAAGCACGGCCTATTCGGGAACGATCCCTATTTGTCATTGCTTGATTCTGGCGGCAATACCGCCGGTTGCTCTCCTTTTTTGGTAACTTTAAGGCTTCAGCACACATTGTTTCCGGCCAATTTCCGGCACCAATTTCTCACCCACTTCTTGCCCACCAAATTCAAGCCAGTTCCAGTCGATTTTATCCCGAACATACCCAGGAGATTGCTGGGCGACAGCAAATAAATACAAGGCTCCAAGCAGGGGGTCACAACGATTCTAACAACATTCAATATCAACTCGACCTTCCGAAATACAAGGTCGCGACGTTCTGCGAGAATCTCTGTCGTCAAGTAGCTTCGAGTCGAATACTCGCTCTACAAGTACAACGAAACCTGGTTGCCGTGGAATGGCGTGGAATCCTTGTTGAGTTCGCAAAAATTGACAGTACTTTGTTCTCCCCGGATCAGGCCTTGTCCATGGTGCAGGGCGTAGCTATGGATGTCCGAGCTGCTAGATTTAATCCCAAGCTAACGCTTTCGGTTTCAGTGAGTTGGCTTCAAGATATCGCTTCGATTCGAGATTCCAACGCTCGTCGGCCTTGTCTCACACTTGGACAAACTGCTATTGAACGGCGCCAAATCACGAGGAACTTGGAAGGGCCATATTTTATAAATTTATATCCCATCCTTCTCGAGAAGGAGGGTCGCCATCTTAGCTCGACGAATGCAGGATCCGTAACGCTCATCACTGTCATTGGTATATCCATATGACCTGGATGTGTGTTATCGAGACATACCCATATCAGGAGAACAATGGTAAACTCACTCTCGGAGGATTTCCCAGCCTATTATTGCATTGACTCAGGGAGACAGTTTGCACCGCCCGACATCGCTGGCCAATCCGTGGTTTATCGAACAACCCGAGCCAGAATCATCACGGAGAGGGACCTGGTGTTAGGAGCCAACGGAGAAAGGAAGTGGCAGAACGATTCCTTGATTGAGGAAGAGACGTTTATATATATGCAGCACCAGGCAGCACCTAACCGATGTGATGCAGTCAAGTCAGCAAGTCAGAGCCCATTGTGCTTTCAAACAATCTAGACACATCGCGGAAACTATAAGAAGGGTGAGTTCTTTTCCCGGTGATGAGGAGACGCAGGTGCTTGCAAAGTATCACGATCATCTCCCTTCCTTTGAATCATGTTCTCGTACAGCCCCGTATTCGAGATATCAATACTTGCCGTCCGAAACTGCAATAAAATTCACACTTTTATTCTTGAACATCAAATGTCAATGTAGATTTTTGCCAATGGTAGGTATGAGTCATTCTAAACCATAAAATGTGGTGAAAAAAAAAATACCATGCGTGGTAAAGCATTTGTAGAAATGTTCAGCCGATAGTCTATCATATATCTTGCCACTAAATGATTCTAGTGGCCAAACAGTGGAGTGAGCTTTGAAATTCGAAGCTTTTGAAGACAGGTGGCGAGAGGTGGCGAGCCGCGAAATGTCCTCACCATTCTTAATTTCTTGGAAACTCGTCGTCCTCGGTGACGTCATAGATCATATCATGGGCGTACACAGTGTGCTTCTAATTACATAGATGGTCTAATCTAGAAATCTACATACGCGGACGGTGGATTATGACAGAGGGATCGAAAGGGACGAGACAGAGAGACGATTGACTTTTCTGACCTCACACCATTTGACCTTGGTGCGATGGGGTCTCAGTAAACTGTAAAATAATAACGCAGTATTTCCGAATGGTTAGCCAGACGAGACAACCATTTCAAGTCAAAGAATCGGCGGGGATCAGATTCGCTTTCATTCATTCATGACAGAATATGACACTGTGTATGAAAAGGCTTCTTCGACTCTGGGGTGCAGTGGTAAGTATCCGCAATACATACGGTTTTCATCAAAGGATCCCCGGTCATCCAGAATCGGCACAGATCTCTGTGTGCATCGAGGAGTGTCCTTTGGGGAGGGATCATATACAGCTGTGATGTCGAAAGCAGTAGGAATTCGTTGACATGGAGATACCATGCATGTACCACCTGAGTTTCCATAGACAACGCTCTGTTATCGAGTTCATATAGACATAATGAGAATATGTACACATGTACCGTGCTGAGATTTAGCAATTGCGGGGCCTTTGCAGGCTTGCATTGATATTGAAGACTTTGAAATGGTTGATATCATCCTTATTGAACGGCTGACTTTTTCTGACCGTCCAATGTTTTCAAGACCTTGGCCCTTGAGCTTGAGACCTGTACTAGTCTAAAAACATCACACCAACTTGGCGTTACTGATGGAGCGTCAAGGACCTTGAATCTGGTGACACAATTGTTCAGAACCAAATAACTTCTCGGCGAAGACAAACTACCTTACCCTTTCACCCCCACCCCGATTCCAAGATCGCAAAATGGTATGTAGGAGATGGTCAGGATAGAAAAAGAATAGAAATCGTTACTACTGCGTGGTCTCTGATGTCCCAACTAAGATGTCCCATTGGTGCTTCCTATTCCAAACAAGGTTTTACGAAGATCAATCAACAAATCACTTGATTTCATTTGATTGGTCAGACCGAGGAGGGCGATACGCCTATCATAGCCGCCTCCAACACCATATTGTTTTGCACCCTAGATATTTCTATTGGGTTCGGGGGATGCGATCTCCTGAGTCGTGAGCCAACTCCATGGTGTCGACGCGATGTGATGCAATGCGCACCGCTTGTCGTTTCCTTGATTTGAATCCAAGAGGCGCGATCGTCTGGGTTCTATTGTTCTTTCCCACTTTGCAAATTCAAAAAAAGGGCAGGTCGAAGGCGGTGTGTAAGGTGTCATAGCGCGGATCGCTCAATGCAGACCACAAGCGTCGGCGATACTGTTTCTGACCAGGTCTAAACCAAAAGGAGGGCTCATCTCTGCGCTTGTGACGATTGGTGGAAGACAGAGAGGTGCCGCCTCCCATATATCCTTTTTCATCTGTGCCAGGACGTCTTGAAGACCGGCGGTGGGGACTGCATCCGCCTTCGTGATGATCGATTGGAGGGTGAAAGGTTGGGTCCCTCTTTCTGTCAAAAGCAATTGAGAAAGGTGTGCCAACATTTGCTTGTCAAAATTATTCAATCCATGTTTGGCGTTGAACAGGATATATATTCTTTTCAATCTGGGGACAAGTTGTAGTTGGAAATGAACGAACGATTTGGATGGAGAGAAGACGTACTCCGGTCGATTTTTTGTGTAGTGGTCAAAGAGGGTACCCCACTCTGCTCTTCCTCGTGCGCCATATCCAGGCGCATCCACGAGAATAAGGTTCCCTGGATCGGGTCCAACACGAAAGAAGTTCAGTGCCTTTGTGTGTCCCTTTGCACATGGCCAGTGCTATTTAGCCATTTTTATTTGAGGGGAGCGAAGTAACATACGGCTTTCTTACTCGTGCTGACCAGAGATTTCCGTCCCAGGACAGCATTCAGTAAGGTTGACTTCCCGACATTTGCGCGACCTGTCAGCGTGCCAGCGTCGAATGAATTCAGCCTTTTGTAACTTAACAAAAGGATGTTCTGACTGACCAGTAACCACTATCTGTATGTCTAGTCAGTAATTTCCATGAATAAACGACCAAAACTTGTCACCTCAGGCAATCCTGTGGATTTTGGTATTGAGGGAATCGACTTTGCAGCAGCGAGGAATTCGGCAGAATATTGGGCGTTTTTCCAGATGTTTTGCGCGGTTGAGTACGAGCGACACGCGTTTCCAAAATATCTATGGCAGGATTTCGCAGAGACTTTAGGAAAGATAGTCATACTTCGTCTGAGTACGAGTGTTCGTGGTTGTGTTAAGCGTCGCGCGACGTGAAGCTTGAAATTGATCTCTGCGCGGCCCGTCGATCCGTTTCCCCCTCCTCAACGTTTGTTTGCCGGTGATCACTTTCAGAACTCACTTTGAACCACGACAGGAAAATCTTTTCTCAAATCAACCAGAGCACAACACAGAAATATTGTTTTTGACACTCTTTGTCTTTGATGTTTCTCAAGGCATGAACGTTTGAACGTTGAACCTCGCTCCTGAAGGCCTGAAGCTTGAAGCCGCACATTGTCCAATCTATTATCTCTTGACAATTTGGGGTCAATGCTGTACTTTCTCGAGTTGAAAGACAATTGCCCTTTGACATTCGGGCAGCCTCATGACTCATAGGCTTCCAATTATCAAAGTATAAAAGGCACTCATTAGGTTAGTACATACTCCTTTCAACTTTTCCCCTATCATCCTCTTTAACACTTCGCAGGCAGGCCTGTAGACGATACCCTCATTTTTGGACAATTGTACCGTCATCTCTTTTCAATGCAAGCCAGTGGATCTCAAGGAAGAAAACCTCGTGAATACCTTTCACGACGTCGAACAAATGCTCCTTCATCAGAATCCGAGGAATCCGACTATCCACCTTCAAGTGATGGCTCATTCTCCTCCTCCTCGACGATAAATGGAGACGATGCTGAGTCAAACTCAGGATCCACCCCAACTGTATGTCGTGTTCGGGTGGTTACTTGTTTAACAAATTGATAATCCTATTCTTTGTATTTTTTTGGCAGATGGTGAAAGGAACCCCCACAATCTTGGGGCCAACTCTCAACATGGTGATGACTCTGAAGCAGGGCGTCGCTCCTGAATACATCGTCGACGCCCTCAATTCTCCCCAAGTCAAAGAGGAGTTCATTGAACTTCTTTTTCGTATCGCCAATCGACTATATCTCGATACCCCACTTCCCGTCACTGCCTCGGATTGGATTATTCTGAAGAATCAGGAAACAGTATCGATGACTTTCCACGTAAACTCTTGCTCCTCCACGGACGACATCTTTGAAAACAAATGGGATTCCAACGCGCACCGCGATTCTCAGGCTGAGTACGAGGCTATGAGCTCCTGGTACATTGTCCATCCATGCCTCCCGGACAGGACGAAGTCTGTCACTTCATTGAAGAAAGGTCCCAGTCCACTTTTCCTATTCTGGACCACGGTGTCCTGGACCACAGTACTCACGAATATCTTGGCCCTCGTTGGGCTTATATTCATCATTTACCACTCGATTTTCCCTTTGGATGCAACAATAGCGTCACTCGAGCCAGTCCTTTCTTCGTCCATGGAGTTCTCGCGCAGGCTTTGGGAATTTCTTGTCTCCGCCGTCTTCCGCCCTTTGTTTCTGAGGTTTTTTCTCGTCTTAATTAATTCTTAATCACCCTTTCCTCGATTCTTTCGTTTTTCGCATGTACGACGTAATTGTTAACCTCCACTCTTTTTTGTTCTTACATTTCCAGCCCAGCTATGATAATTTGTTACCGTATTTCAGCCTCGTTAATAATCAATTTTTGAATCATGGGAATGTGGTAGCAAATTTTTTCAACAAGGTTCACATAGTTCGAAACCCTGAAAGGCAACGTTATGTGCAACTAGGTTTTCAGTTTCAAGGTCGCAAAGTTTTCGACGTGAAGTAGGTGTTCCTCCAGAGCATCACAGTCATCTAATAAATTACAGCTTGAAATATAGTAAACAAAGATCGAAAAACGGTATACATCCATCCATGGGTACTAGTATATATAACCTGGCATGAAATCTTCCAGGTTTTTACATTTTTTAGTAGATATCTTCATTTCATGAGGTAAGCCTCTCCCGACTTCCAACTCCCTCTGCATCCACATCCTCTCTCGGTCCTGCTGTACTCTGCTCCTGGATAAGCTGTCGTGTTTCTGGCTCGTCCCGATACTTAGGCGTCAGACCAGCCGATGGCTCGTCGTCCTCCAAGAAGCCCGAATGGAAGTCCAAGCCCCTCGCTGACGGTGGTCTAACATTGTCCCCGCCACGAGCATGCAGGTCATCAGACGACGGCTGGCCGAAACCCCCACCAGTTACGCGGCTCTGCCCTATCGTGTCCATCCCAATATCATCCGCGGCGAGAGAAGTATATTCCGCGAGCCTTTGACGAGCGAGAACACGTCGTCTCCACAAGAATAGGAGAGCCCCGATCGCAAAGAACGTCGCGACAGCCAGACCGCCGAAGAACCACTTCTGTCCAGAGATGAGGCTGGCCATGTGCGAGTACCATGCCTTGCTAGCTTCGTCCAGGTCTTCTTGGGGTTTGGATGTCTTCGGCTTTCCTGTGGCGATGGGCAAGGCGGACTGGGTATTCTCTCCCGTGGCGTGGCCATGATCATCAGGAAGATGATCTGTGGGTTTGGCATGAAGGGTCGACGATGCAGCGTCTTGATCATTGGGAACTGGTCGAGGGGGGAAGTCAGCCGGTGGAAGTGCATTATCAACTACAGGTTCGGTGTATTTGATTGCTTTCGAAGGATCGATAGCACTTCCCCAGAGCGCCATGTTCCATCCTAAGAAGGAACCGTGTTCATCTGCGTCATCTTGATCGTAGACGCGGAGAGACCATTTTCCGACTGGATTTTCTCCCCTAAAGACAAAAAACATGATTTGTTATGGCATGTTCAATTGCAAAAGGAGGGAACAGGGAAACATACCAATGTTTGACCGACATAAACCTCCATCCAGGGAATCCCGTTTGTGCCTCGTCAAACTCACGAGAGCTCGCCAGAACACTTCTGACACCATTCGGACTCTCGATCTCCACTTCAACATCGCCTCGTCGCGTATGGCTAATCCAAACACGGACAGTGATATGCTCCAAAGTCTCCAAGTTATTCTTTTCCATCATCTCCTTCGTAATAGTCATCGTCTGCAAGATTCCATCACGTGGGATGGGTACACCACCGTCATAAGCGAATTCCTTGTGGCCCAAGTCGTGCATCTCTCCTTTGTTCACAATCACTGTTTCCGTGAAGAGCCATGCTTGAGGTTTGACGAGTTTCCAGGACTGGGCAGCTTTGACGTATGCGTACGCGTCGAGGACACCGAACCCATATTTGTAGCTGTACATTCGCCCTGCTGCCGTCCTTTCCCAATCCGGATCTTGTGGATTGACCTGACGGGCAGTTTCGACACAAAGATGTTGTATATCACGCCATGTAAGGTCAGGTCTTCCAAGACAAATTTTTTTGTGAGTTATTTTGATGATGGATTTTTTTTAATAAAAAAAAAAACCTTACCTAGCTTCTAATGCCAGTGCAAAGACTCCAACAGCATTGGGAGCGGCAGCCGATGTTCCACCATGGGTTTTGGAACATTCATTTTTTCCTCGATCTGTCGTAATCTACAAAAAAATCAATCAATGAAATTTACAGAAAGTTTTCAGTAAAAAACATACAATGTGATTGCCACTTCCTGAGCTGTATGCAACGACCAAGTTCGCCGCACAAGCTTCAGAATAAGTAGGATGTAATCCTTTATAATCGATGGAGGACACCGTCACCGAATATATACTGTTTGTATACCCGTCAAAGTTGCATTGGTCCTGATTTCGTCCTCCATTGCCACTCGCAAACACGAATATCGATCCTTTTCCTCCTCGACCGTTGTTGATACCATTGACCACCGCCTTTCGAATGAGGTATCCAGGACCTTCCATGGTTTGTCCGTTATCACGCGGACCCCAGCTGCAGCTGTAAAGATCGATGTCCTTGTAGCCATAGTTGAGAGCAGCAGCTTCGTCCACCGAAGAGATCGGACCTCCGAGGATGCGGACGCCTGCAGCTTTGGCATCGTAGGCGATCCCGACACCGCATGCATCGTTCCTTCTTGCTACGACTTGACCTGCGCAGCGAGTTCCATGGTGATCGCGAATACCCGTGGGTCGTGGTAATGGAACATGAGCATTGAAGTCGAATGAATTCTCGGCGTCCTAGAGAGAGAGATATTAAACACAATCAGGTCAAAAGAAAATGAAAGGTAAGAAATGATCTCACAAATGCGTCTCTGAGATCGTCGCTTTCATAGTCCATGCCATCGTCTATGAATGAAGTCCGGACACCTTTTCCTGTGAGGCCCATTTCCCAGACGGGAGTGGTGTTCATCATATGTTCTGGGTATTCATCATTGACAAGGTGCCACTGTTGCGGAAACAGTGGATCCCTTATGCCAAGTCGGTTGGCTACAGCCTTCGCAGACGAGACCCTCGTCGGTGGTCGAATTCGAGGTGGGGCACGCTTGACCAATTGTTTTGGAATCTGAGGTTCCAGGAAACTGACAGACGAAACTATCCTTTTGGCAAGTTGTACATCGTCGGCGGCTCGGGATGAAAGATGGGAAGAGGCTTTTCGTTGGAGGTTCTGAAAAGTAGATATCACAGGATCCGAGGTGCTTTCTCGAGGGTTGAGATCTGAGCTCCCGTTGGGGTGGGGTATCCGCACAAGCCATACGTCCTGGAGTTCTCCAGCTTGCTCGACCACTTCGACTCCCAGCGCACGCGCTACTTCTTCCAGAGGTACCCCGTTAAAGTCGTCCGGCTTATGCTCCAGAGCATAATATCTATGTGTGTCGTAATGTCGTTTCGCCGGTGTTGTGGCCGCCTGCACTGTCAGCGAGCACAGGGCTATTGAGGCCACGTAGGCCCAAAAAATGTGCATCCTGGTGGAGGTAGAAGGATGGTAAAAAGTAGTTCAAATGTCATTACACGACACCCCGTCGTTGTTGGGCCCGGGCATAGGCCGTATAGCCACCTGCAAATCTGTAATTAGCACACATCATGATGGGAGGAATGTTACAGGGGCTACTGACACCGAGCTCAAACTGAACCAAGCGCCTATCATCCAAACCATTCAAATCACGTGTTGAAGTCAGTTTATACCGTAGCTCTCTGATTCTGAACTAGAATTTCGGCTGGATGTAACATCTTGTACCATGCATATAGCGCAGAAAGATCTTCAATCACAAGATACCCCTCTTAAATTTATTTTTGCTGTTAGGGTTTGGTCAGAGGAAAGCGAAGACGGAAAATTTCACCATTGACTCGGATCAACCAGTATTTTTCTCAACAAGGTATCCAAAATGCATTATACATGGACATAAATGCCACTGCTACTAATATAACACTGGTACACATCTCTAGGTCGATAAATAAGTCCCCTCCTAGATGTACAAAGCCAATCTCCTCCCTGGTTTCCTTCCAGACCAAGCAGGACAACCATTATATAAGCAAACCACCAAGAAAACCCCAGCTCAGTTCGTACCATGGATTCCGAACGGGTCAGCGACATGGCACTCCATTCAAGCCGTTCGTTCTCGTGGAGGGTGGAATAAAAAAGCAATAAAATAGAGCATTTTAGTTCCGTTCTATCTTTTTTAGTTCTCATGGAAGATGTCCTGAGAATCCACCAGTAGGTGGCGGGTCGTGTTCGTGTACTTCTGTCGAATTCCGCAGTGGAATGTGAGAGAACATCTCCGGGTGGTCTCGGTAACTGGGTGTCAGAGCAGGCGAAGGCTCGTCGTCGTCGAGGAAGGATGAGTGGAAGCCTAGGCCTTTGGCACTGGGAGGGTTGATGGTATGGTCTTCGTGATGGTCTTCGTCTTCTGAGGATCTTGTCGAACCGCCTGCCTCATCGTCATCATCGACGAACCTGACACTCCTGGTAGATCGTGGTCCTTCCCCTCCTGCCAAGATGTCGTCCTCTCCTACGTCTTCCATTTGAATGTCATCCGCAGCCAGAGACCTATATTCCTCCAATCTCTTTCTCGCCATACGTCGTCTCCAGAAGAAAACGACTGCGCCTATCACACCAAACAAAATCGCGCCAAGACCACCAATTGTCCATTTGTTACCGGTGGCTATTTTTGTGAGCTCGTTGTACCACGTCTCTTCTTCTTCTGTTTTATCTTCTTGTGGCTTGGGTTTGTGGGTAGCCGAGGGAGAAACAGAATGGGTGGTCCCAGTAGAGGTGGCGGTCAGATGGTCCGTGGGCTTGGCGTGTAATGTGGTAGAAGTTGCTGGTTCACCAGCACTGATGATGGGACGAGATGGATCGTCATTCAGATTGTTATCCACGACAGGTTCAGTGAATTTCTTGGCCTTTGCGGGGTCAATTGCACTTCCCCAGAGCGCCATGTTCCAGCCCAAGAGAGATCCTTTGTGTTCAACAGAATTTTGGTCAGAGACCTTAAGCGTCCAATTTCCGACAGGATTCTCGCCCCTAAATTGAACAGAGGTCAATAAGGCACTTTCAAGTAGGCAACTGGCCGAACTCACCAATGTTTAATTGTCATGAGCCTCCACCCTGGAAAGCCCGTTGTGTCGTCATCGTATAAACGAGGATCAGCCAAAGCACTCTTGATGCCGTTAGGACTGATAATTTCGATTTTAACATCCCCCCGTCGTGAATGATTGATCCAGACACGGACATCGATGTGCTCAAGAGACTCGAGGTTATTTTCCGTCATCATCTCCTTCGTAATAGTCATAGCGTGTTCCACTCCTCCAGGACCAATAGGTTCGCCACCTTGATATTCATATTTCTTGTGGCCCAACGCCTGGAATTTCGCGTCGTTCAGTACGACGGTTTTCGTGTGGATCCACGCTTGTGGTTTGACCAACTTCCACGATTTGGCAGCTGTGACGAAGGCATATGCATCCAATATCCCATAGCCATATTTGTAGTTGTATAGACGTCCGGCAGCCGTCTTCTCCCAGTCAGGATCCTCGAGTTTGACTTTTCGCGCAGTTTCGACACAAAGATGCTGGATATCACGCCAGGTTAAATCGGGGCTGATAAAAGAAAGGATTCTGTATGTCAATTCATAGTTCAAGGATGTATATCGACGAATGACTGACCGAGCTTGTAAAGCTAGAGCGAACACCCCCACTGCATTAGGTGCAGCAGCTGACGTCCCACCATGATACTCACTACAGCTATTCTTTCCAACATCTGTCGTGACCTTGGTGGTTGTCAGAGAAAATTCGACCCTCGAGAATAACAAAAAAAAAACGCACGATAAATTTGCCGCGACCCGAACTATAAGCAGCTACCATGTTCGCAGCACAAGCTTCAGAATATCCAGGTACTTCCCCACTGTAGTCGACAGAGGCAACCGTGACGGAGTAGATGCTGTTGGTGTACCCATCATAATTGCATTGATCTCTGCTAATCCCACCATTCCCACTCGCGAAAACGAAGATAGAGCCTTTTCCATCCCGTCCATTGTTGATACCGTTTACAACAGCCTTCCGCACAAGGTAATTGGGTCCTTCCATGGTTCTACCATCGTCTCGAGGTCCCCAGCTGCAACTGTAAAGCGATACGTTGTGGTAGCCATAGTTCAACGCAGCGGCTTCGTCGGCTCCTGTTAATTTCCCTCCGAGGATACGCACACCGGCGACTTTAGATTCGTGTGCTATTCCTACTCCGCATGCGTCGTTTCGACGAGCGGCTACCTGCCCAGCGCATCTTGTACCATGATGATCCAGATCCGTTACTGGTCGTGGCAAGGCAACATGGTCGTTAAAGTCGTATGAGTATTCCGCATCCTAGACAGAAGAACGAAAAAAGTCAGGATGTTCATACTTGCGTCAAAAAAAGTCAATTTAAACTTACAAAGGCATCCTTCAGGTCTTCACTGTCAAAATCCAGACCGTCGTCCAAAAACGAAGTCAAAACCCCCTTGCCCGTCAATCCCATATCCCATACAGGAGTTACGTTCATCATATGCTCGGGATATTCATCGTTAACAAGGTACCACTGTTGTGAGAATAGTGGATCTTTCAGACCAAGTCTTTTGGCGACATCCTGTGAAGACTCTGGGGGTCGAATGGGTGGGGGAGCGCGTTTGACGAGATGTTTTGGGATTTGAGGTTCGAGAAAGTTCACAGATTCAACGACTCTTCTGGCCAAAGACAAGTCGCCGGAGCGCGAATCCAGTGAATGAGCGCTCAATTTTCGTTGAAGGTCGCTGAACCTTGCCATGACAGGATCGAATTGGTCCTCTTCCCGTGTATCGAGAGACTGTTCGAGAGGCTTTGGCACTCGCACGAGCCAGACGTCTTCAAGTTCTCCGGCTTGTTCGATGACTTCCACGCCGAGCGCTGCTGCGACTTCAACCAAATTTGCTCCATAGGGTGTCGATATGTGTTCTAGGGCATAATATTGATGGGTATCGTAATGCCTTCTAGTCGGCGTCGAGAGAGTAGGGTGACTGACAACTAAGAACACGACGATGGATGTTCTGAAGAGCCTGGATAAATCCATGGCCAGCTGGCGGAATTTGGTATGAGGTCAAGAATGGGTCCATGCTGTACGGGATACAATAAAATCGACGCTTTCTCCGGACATACGTTTCATGATTTGATGGGCCAGCGACGCAATGCCAACAGCCCCGGATGGCCGCTGTTCCATATATGTTTAATTATTCTCACGCAGGTGACACAACGACGCGGTCATGTGATGGCAGTCACGCTCCCGTATTTCCTGTTCCAATCTTTTCAACACCGGCGACCGCCTTTCACTTTCTAGGCAGCTACGTCGACTACGATGGACTCTGAAAGGCCTGGTTATGATACTTTTAAACCAAATCACACGCCATAACAATCCCTACATGTTCGTTTCTGAACTGAAAGACTTTCTGGAGTCATACGGTCCAGGTACGAATGTCCCGCATGAAAACGAGGTCGAGTTTTGCATTGAGAAAATCTCTCTGTTTGGTCTGATTAGACGCCGAGGAGATGGACGTTATCGTTGGTTTGAGAAGACACCTTCCTGCAGTCCGGAGAAGACACCTGCCTTCCTCTAGGTTCGCTTGGAATTTCTCAGTGCTCGCCTCCATATCATGAATGAGGATATTCGGCGCATGTGGATTTACTGCGTAAGTTGTTTCTTTTCATGCATGCCTTGTAGCACTCGACTGAGCTATAATTCGCCAGTTGACATTCGAGGACAATCTGTGCTCTGTTTGGTATTTTTCAAGGTCCCACCACGGAAAAACAGTAGCTTTCAACTGGATCGATGTGCGTACACTAGCGGCATTATTTTCACTGGTGCTCATTTTTTTCAGGATCCGGAAACTTTCATCCGCGTTCTTCTCGTGTTTGCCAAAGCGGATGCGCAGGAGCTGGGAATTGATCAAACTGTTCACTTGGGACCGGAGACAACATGCATATGTATACGAAGTTCCTGTTGCAGGCGGATCTCGCTTTTTCAGAACGGTACAAGCCATGTCCGTGCCGCGTTCGATGGCCCTTGCCGGCAGAACCACGCGTGTCTGGAAAGTAAAAGAAGTCACATCTGCCAGCGGAGAGGACATTATCGACGACGACGCAGTCATCTTGAAGGATGTTTGGGTAAATGACAATTGCCCAACAGAAGTCGAAACCTGGAGGCCATCTTTGACGAGGATTAGGACCACGACCACGACCAAATTGATGATATCTGGTTCACACCGACACATTCACTAGCCTCCTCGCCCGTTGCTTCGCCTAGTAGGCTGCACAGACGCAGACGAAGAGAAGACAAGGCCAGGAGGAGTAAGCGGTCCTCGCTCTCTGCTATCGCACTGCATACCACCAGCGTCACCTCGCCGTCTGTGGATATCGAGTCCATGCCCATTGGTGGTGCCGGTGGTGGTGCCGAGCCGTTATCGAGGGAATCGTCCTCTGGCGAGCCGATGGTGTAACCGTCAAGAAGGTTCTCTCTTTCCGGGCTTAGAGGGAGGAGTCGGAATAGCATTGGTGCAGCCGGTAATCTTAATGATCCATCGGTCGGCGGAGGAGTCGGAGATTTGGCGAGGGGATTGACTGCGTCGTGCGAGGCTTAGTGATTTATTGGGGAGGAAGACGAGCGAGAATTGAGCCGCAAACGTATGGGTCAAGCCGTTCAACCCCAAGTTCATTGCCTTGGGCGGACGTTTGAAATTTTGAACTCCCGCCGCCGCAAGGCGTCAAAGTGATCCTAATACTATGCTTACCCCGAACATCGGACGGACCCCTCTATCGGTCAGTCACAGTCGGTCACAACCATCCATCAGAGGATTTCAGATCCCGCAAGGAGAGGGTCGGCGTCTCCCGACACCAAAACTGATGGATGTGTCATTGATGGGAACGAAACTCCGACCTGCCACAATGCGGCAAGTGTGACATTCAGTGTTTT
>JAHXRV010011695.1:0-30422 GCA_019904355.1 Psilocybe tampanensis | reverse complement strand
CTCTCCACCACAAGCTGTTGATAGACTATTTAATGTCAATGGTGACCCGAAACCTCTTGATAACACCTGACAACTTAGATCTTGAACGGCTACATCAACTTTCCGACATGGACATCAAAGCACTCCTCTCGATCTTGCTTTAGGTAGGAGGTTGCTCTTGGAGTTGTAGCTACATTGTATGAAGGAGAGAGCAAGGGAGAGCGGCAGAGCGATGAACATGACGGTGAAAAGACAGAGATTAGGTCTGATAAGGTCACAGCAACGTCACATATCGGACTTTGAAATTCTCGATGACAAATGCTGTGAAATCCAAGGATACGGGATACGGGATCCAGAGTACGCTCAACTTTGAGGACGGCTATTGAAGCTGAATCTTCACATTTCGAACCTGAAGGCCTAAAGTTGGGCCAGGCTTTCGCGGTGAACTTGCTTATTGACCGTTCCATTCCCGACTCGGAGGTCGAGAGCCGATCTTCCTTCAAGTCTCGTCGTCGTTTTAATCATCATGTTTATTTAAGGTGGGACTTATGACAAGGTCTCTACGGAGTCACCAGACTCCATCGACAATTTAAGCACACGACGTTAAAAAAAGCTCGAAGTGTGTTAGAATGTCCCATAGAATGTAGTAAAAGTGATTATCCAAGTAGTACCTTATGAAAAAATATAGTCCTTCGGGGGTATGCTGGTACAGGCGATAGTTCGCTGCAGCAGTATAATGATGTATAGGAAATCGTCCCTCGATAAATTACTGCTTCTCGCGTATCCCTGCCTGGTGTTCGAGGTCTTTTGTTTTGTGCAGCTGCGTCGCCTCGACGGGCGGTGGGGTCGCTGATTCGTGTGCCTTGACGTATGTGTATAACAGGGTCCCGGTTAGAATGACGAAAGCTGACGCGACGCGTTGGCTAAAAGAGTTCAAGGTCAACATGGGCAATGAGAACGAATGCCTCGAGACGTACCGGGTTAAGACATCTCCGAATATTTTGACCCCCAAAGCCATCTGCAGGACCGTCCTCGAGGCCTGTGGAGGGAAGAGAGATTCCGATCAGTACACTGACGTAAATGGATTGCGGAGGTGAAGGAAAGGTGACTGACGCTCGAGAACATGTGTGAAATGGGGCTCGTAATCTTCACGCTCAGGATCCCTGCAATGCTGATGAGGAAGCCAAAGACACCGGTGATCAAGTTCCCCCAAGCGAACGTCGCCCAATCCCACTGTGGGTTCCTCGTCATCTGCAGGAATTGGGAGACTTCGCCGCTGAGCAGGGCGGTGAAGCTGAGGAGGACAGCTGTACCCAGGTTGGACCAATACGAGAGCTTCGTCGCGCTGCCGCCGACATGTGGAAGAGACGACTTGACGAGGACCGCGTGTATGGCGATCGATAAGGAGGAAAGGAAGCCGTAGAAGAGGGCAAGGGGCCCGGGCACGGACTTGGCAGGGAGGTGTTCCTGGTCTTGGAAGGAGGTCCCCAACAAAAATCCGAATGCGACAATGGCGGCGCATCCTGCGACTGCCAGCGAGGGACGGGTGCGCCCGTGCAATGAGACGACGAGGATGGTGAGGGGGAGGACGAGGCCCCTTGCGATGTTGTAGTAGGCCGCTTCGACATCTCGTAGGCAGAGGGTGTTGAACAGGAACCCAGAGGCGTCGATGATGATAAGAGGGGCCAATCTCCGGGCGGTGGTGTAGTCCAAAGTCGGGATTTGGACGTAGGAAGTGAAGAAGGAAGTGATGGTTAAGAGACCGACAGTCGCTATGGACTGGAACGAGCACAAAAACGTGGGAAGGTTCGGCGCAGTGTTGAGGACGATCTTATTGACGAAAACCATCTAGCAGGGACAGTTTTTGAGTTGGCGAAATGGAGTGCAGTTCATCTAAGAATAAACGTACCACCAGAGCCGCGATCATGTAGAAAGCGATTACCGCTACCACCTGAAGAGGGACCGCCATGGTGGATATTGGCTAAGAAGGGGATGGTGGGGATTTCGCTCCGAAGGGAAGGAGAATCCGTGAGACGGAAAGGGAAAGACTAGGTATTAGGGAGAAGAGAGAAGAAGGAGAAGTTGGCCAGGAGCGTAGCTCTACCCTTTGTGATTGAGTTGGGAGAAACTAAATATTTTTTGTCAGTTGGACTGTCCAATCAACCTCGAAAGAGTAAAATGGAAATCTGGAAACACGAGGGAGGATAAGTAGGACCCCTGAAAGCCCTCTCAGAGGTATGTTTTTATCCAGTCACGAACTGGGCGTCGGAGGCGGATGTTTGTTTTTACCCGGTTATGTAAATTTTGCCATTTTTCAGCCCAGGTATGTTCGAATTTCCGGTGAAAAATGAGGATCCTGGGGAAGGTCTGCTCGAAAGTGAGGTTGGGCTTGAGGGGGGGTGGTGTATTCCCTTTCTGGGTGGCTGAGAGCTTGATTTGAGAGTGTTTAGGCGCTAATTTAGGCCACAAATACTTAGTCAGTGACGGTCATGATTTTGAGATTTTGGTTCAATTTCAGGTGTCCTAAGCCGAGTTGAAGCCCTCCAAACCCGTTCGAGATTGAGAGGTTTCGAGCGCTGACGACCAAGAAGCGTTTTCCAAAAAAAGCACCTCGCGACTTTGGGTCGCAACAAAACGATTTTAAAAATCCCATACTTACTTTTCTGGAAGCGCTGTAACCGTTGGCTACAAAGACGGGACTTTCAAGTTTATGTAAGTATTTGAACGTTTTGGAATTTTTGGAATTTTTTCACGATTTTTATGTAGACCCATCGGGCACAGTGCGGTTCCTGAAATAAAGTAGACCTTGATAAATCCCTTGTTGGGACTTTCAGGGGTCCTGGGAGAATCAGCAACGGAAAACAAGGGGAATGTTTGTCACATCAGTCACACTCCATTTATCAAGTTCTATTTTTAGAAACCGCACTGGGCCCGATTCATTTTTGCAATTGAAATGCCGTTACTCGACCGCTGCCTCATTTTCACCCATCCGTCGAGGATTCGTTGACCCTCAGTTGTCTAACGTACTTCGTCTGCCAACCGATCTACCGCCAACCAGCCGAGTATGTGTCCTTCCTGAGCGTTGCACTGACACTCCACCACCATCTACCTCTTCGTCGCCATGTCGGCCCTCTACGCCTCTCCGCGCAACCGTGTCCTGGTTTGTATCCTCCTTTTCATCTTGGCGGTCACTTTCTTCTGGCAGCAGGCCCCACCGTCACCGAATAACGCTTCATACAAACCACTCAAGAAAAAGTCTCGACCCAATGCAGCCATCTTCATCCTCCTTGCACCGTCACGTATCACCCAAGCCCTCGTGGCTCTCCAAAACATCGAAGACAGGTTTAACAGGAGACTAAAGTACCCCATCATACTCTTCATGGCCGAGAACGAAATAGATTACATCACTGAAGAGGTCAAAGCCAAGGCCAGCTTCATCACGGAAGGACGTGTTTCGTTCGGTAGGACCTTGTAGACCTTTCAACCAGGCGTGTTCTAACAGCTGTCTTTCAGCGACCACAACACAGGAATCTTGGGAAGTGCCTTCATGGATGGACAAGGCGCGTGTCCAGGCTTCGATGGATAACATTGGGTACATTCGACACATTGCTTTGCTTCATCGTTACGGTTAAGCTTACCTTTCGTTCAGATTCTCCTTTGGTTATCGTGCGATGTGCCGATTTTATTCAGGTACTGTTCTCGAGGTCTCGCCATCGATCATTCAAACCATACTAACTCAAAGTTCCATAGGCTTCTTCTGGAAAAACCCCGCGATCTCTTCCTACGATTGGCTATGGCGACTCGATACTGATATCCAGTTCCACTGCGACGTGGTCAGTGAAACTTTCAACCTCCTTTTATCCAAATTTAGCTCGCTCGTTCGCTCACTCAAACTCAACTACCCTCTTGCTTAGCCTTATGACCCCATAGAACGCCTGATAGAGAACAATGCTCTGTATGGTACGTCTTTCACTTCTGCTCATCAATCAATTTGTGTAGTAAGATTGTCATCTTGTCTACTCGTCGATCAGGGTTCATCCAAGTCAACTACGACGTATCGTGGGTGCAGCCCAGTCTTGCCTCAAATGTTTCCCACTTCCTCTCCGAGAACCTCCCACTGATCCCCAAGGACGCCAATCACCACTTCGTCTGGAGAAATGACGAGGGTGTCAGCAAAGCCTTGGCAGGGAAAGCAGGCAACGACGAGTGGACGGGGGCGTGTATGTATGTGAGTATTAATTCCCCAGCCATTCCATCTCATCAAATATTTCGACATCTTCGATGTCCTATTTTTTTCTTCTCCGTGCTGTGCTGATTCAAAACAATCTCCCTCCCTGTCATGCCAGAACAACTTCGAGATATCACATCGCAGCGTGTGGGAAAACCCGCTCTACACCAAATTCTTCGACTATCTCGAGCGCGCTGGAGGTACGTCGTCCCGCTCTCTTCCCACCCTTATCTTCCAAAAATAAATACAACCCGACTAACGCTATTCATTCGGTTGTGTTAAGGCTTCTTCTATGAACGGTGGGGAGATTCTCCGATCCACTCCTTCGGACTCGCGATGTCGTTAAGGAAGGACCAGGTGATGCAGTTCAATGACCTCGGGTGGGTGATGTGCCAGTTTCATTTCGACGTTTTGGAGTTTTTTTGACTTTTGACTGACTGACTTGATGAACGTTTTGGTGTTTCTTTTTCGTTTTCTATTCTTGCCATTCTGTCTTTTGCCGATGCCGGTTCGATAGCTATCAACATCAGGGATGGCCCTATGACTGCCCCAGTCTTGATCGCTGTGCGTGTGTCAAGGATGGTGATTCTAATGGTCAGTTTCTTTTCTTTTTCTTTTCGTTGTGGAGGTGTTTCACTAATAAACGTGATACTCCTCGAAAACCCATAGATTTCAACGATAATGCACATGCGTAAGTCGGCAGACTTTTTCGGGATTCTAAAAACTCTGGATGATCACTAACATGAACGTTCTCCACAGATGGTTTAGCCCTGACGTCTAGATTTCATTCTACGTCAATCTCAACTTTCTATGAAACCGCCACAATCACACCTATAACCTCAATAACCCCGTAAAACACCTCATAACCACAAATTTACGAATAACCACTGGCAGCAGAATTTCAGCAAGCTAGGTTCACCGCCTCGACCGCAAGATTATGTCTTTTTCTTTTTCTTCTTCTTCTTCTTGGTTTTTTATCATTTGGGCAACTGGGTAGATTGGGCTTTATGAGCAATGCGTAGTTAATAATTGTTTGTTACTGTCGTTTTGGATCTTTGCACGGAATATACTGGACATACATGCTGACATGTTGCGTCATGATCATATGGCAGTGAGGGATTGGTTCTTTGGCAAACAATGGGTAGATTGTCAGGTTAGTTTATGGTCAAGGCTTCTGCAGTGTCCATGACTCGATGTAGTTGTGCGTTCATTCAAGTTATTTGACCAAGTCATAAGCGCTCGAGCTTTCCAAGACTCAAGTACCTTGGCGATTGTACGAGATTATACTTCAACCCCGCATCTGTCGCCAAGTCTGACCTTGAACGCGGGAGGCTGAGAGAATTCAAGAAAATCTTGTATAGGCTTGTATATCGAAATTATAATTCAAGATCTGAGAGGATCGAAGCGATACAGTGATTACCGGAAGGGAGTACAGATGCCTTGGCGTTGCCCGGACACATATAAGTACATTTTTAAACAGCCCAAGGTCCAAGGTGAAAGACCGCGCCATACTACAAACGAATGTGCGTGAACTTCTTCCTCGGTCCCATCCCCGCCACGGGTGACGACCTCGGATCCACAACAGCCTCCTTCACCTCCTCCGCTCTCAAACTGTCCGCCCCAAACTCATCAACCCTAATCCTATACGTCATCTCCGCCCAATACCTCGCCGACTCCCAATCAGAGTGGAACGCGCACACCACACCCGCGTCATTCGTGTAGTCATCGGCGTCGGCGTGGTATCCCTCCTCTTTGAGCATCCGGAGGGCTTGGACGATGACGTTCAGACGTTCTGTGCCTTGGGTGGGTGTGAACCTTGGAATGGTGTTCCATAGAACTGAGAGCTCGGTTCGTCGTCGATCGCTTTCTGCTCTTTCGTCTGAAGGGAGGGAACAAACGACGCACGTACACTTGAAATGATATCGTTCCTGGAGCACCGCTTGTCGCCGGAGGGTGGGTGTCCCGTAGGCGTTGCGCCCTGCGATGTACATGACGAAAATTTCCTCGCCTTCTTTGATCTCAGTCAACGCGTGGATCCACACCTCGCCTGTCCGCTCGTTAAAGGAGTACCGAGCGTTGGGCGAGCAGGAATGGTTGAACCGCGAAGTCTGCATGCAGATGCCGACTGCGACATCCTGCAACATGAAGGCGTTTGTGGAGAAGATGCCGAAGACGACGGGGTTGGATGGGAAGCACGAGCATTCGGTATGCGAGTTGGTCAAGGAAAGGTACTGGTCGAGGACGGAGGGAGTCAGTTGGGCTACCGCTGACTCGATACAGCGGAACTTGATGGGGTCTGGGGCGTTTTGCGAGACGAAGAACGACGGAAGCTCGGTCAAGATCATCTCGCCGCGTTTGAGGCGCCTTGTGGCGAATGCACCGACCCCATCTGGCACTGTCGCAGACTTTTACACGACGAAAGGCGATTGAGTCGACAAAGAAGGCTCATTGACGTCCGAGTCCGCCACGCAGAGGTTGGCCAATGCTTCCTCAAGCTCGGACGGTGGTGATGGAAGCCGGACAGAGCTCTGAGCGATTTTGATTGCCTCGAGTTCTTGAGATCCGTCTTTTGCATTTCCCCCGTGGGCAATGAACATTTCGATATCTGAACAGCGGGTAAGCACAACGTGAGTCAGTTAGACCAAATCTTTCCTTACCCATACGTGCATCAGCCCAATGGCCTAATTCTTTGTTTGCACGAGATCTTCGTAGCAGTGCTTTTATGTTGAATGGATACATTTTGAGGACTTGGGTTGCATCGACGATAGCGTCCTCCCATCTGAAAAGATTAAGGTGAAGATAAAAAAACGAGCACAGCGTAAAACTATCAGTAGTACCTCTCAAGCTTGAGAAGGGCCAAGGAGCGATTGAGTGGGTAAATGTGGTTATCGGGCTCGATACGCATTGCGTGGGTATAAAGAGAAACTGCAAGAGTATACTCTTGGGATCTGAATGAGTCGTTCCCCTGTATTAAAGACGAGGTTCAAAGGAGAAGAAAAGACAAGAAATATAGATTACTCTACCTTTTCCTTCGCTAGCTCAGCAATACGACACGGAGAATCCATCGAGGGCACTTCACTGGGCGGGTTGCAAAAACGTAGTTTTACACATCGAAGACTCGTCCACCTTTATCCTCCATCTGAACCGCCTCGTGTAAGCCTGTAGGAAGACGGAGAGATTGAGAAACTGGTCGTTACATGATCAGCCGATGGGCATGGGTTCACAGACATGAGGGCGCTTAAAGATTCGGATGAGTCTCAATAAGACCTCTGGATTCCAAATTGTCCAAGAATCCCGAGAATTTGTCTACGCATTTGGGATGCTGAATTACTGTTGGCTTCTTAGAGAAAACGAGGCTCCGTAAAGGGAAAATTTACTGCGGGAGAAGGACTCCAGTCGGATGAAGGCTTTTTACCAAATGTAAGCAAAACGTCAGAATTCTGTGCTGGGCGGTTCACATCAAGTTCACATTCTTTCCGTCTCGACATTGAAACGTTCAAATGCTCACATTATCAACACATTATGAATGTTGATGTTCGTGCCCTGGGCCTTCAGTTCTTCAGCTTCAAGGTTCAAGCTTCATGGCTTGGTCGTCGTCCACTTTAAAGGATATAAGGGCTAAGATGAAGGAAGACGAGGAGAGTTGAATCAAGTTCAAGACTAAGACTCAAGTCGAATTCGACAAAGTTGACATGCAATTGATCTGTATGTGGCTATGTTTGGCAAAGGATTCTGGGGCTAGATCGCCGGCGACCCCGGTCTGGCGGCCTGCTCACCGTCACACCGCCGTGAAATTTAGAACCGGTCTTGTACTCAAGTCTTAACGATCTCAACCTCCATTAACATTACAGGTCCTGGCTACCCAAACCGCCCAGGATAAGGCTTGGACCCCATCTCCATGCCGGGTTTTACATCATTATAAAGCCTCATGAACGGGTGCAGCCTCTTCAACCTCGACGAACGAAAGACTGATTTCTGTTTGACGAGTCAGCCAGCTCATGATTATGGTGTACTAATCGCTTTTTCTCAATGAATTACACGCAATTTGGGGGAAATTTTCTGAAATAGCATTCATGATCTCTGTCTAACTAACCGGCGTTGCTAAATCCATCAATCTTCGGAATGAGCAAGGCGTAATTTGCGATGCATCAATCGTTCGCTACGTCGTGGTGGGACGCCCGAAGCTGGGATCTGTGTATTCCTCGCCTTTGACTTGTTCGATACCATCTTGGTGACCTTCGACATATCCCGCTTCTTGGCAGGCAAGACCGGTCTTTTCGATCTGTGCTCAACAAAACGTGGGGCAGGGATAGGTTTACCCATGGATGTCAAGTCTTGGGGTTTCCGAGAGGGCTTCTTGGGGGCTGGGGGACAGACCACCGAAGGTACTGAACGGAGTGGTGGTGTGACGAACCTCATGGGGCGAGGGGTTTGGGGGTATCCAATATCTGAAGAAGTGACGATTTGGGAAGGTTTAGGTGCCATTGCGATGACGTTCTGCGATGGAATCTGGATTCTGGAGAGATGGTGGTGGTGTATAGTGAGTGTTTTAGATACAACTAAATGTTTCTCGCTGTATTATATACAATAAGCCGTACGCTACAAATGGTAACCAGCGCTTTGACCCGTTCCCATTTGGCTCGGCAACGCTAGATGCCAAAACGGGCGTCTATCAACGCTCCTTATTGTTAATTGCTTGCCTTGATCTAGTTGACCCGACGTTATGAGTATCTTCAAAATCTGGAATAATTTTGGCGGGTATCTCTCTGACGAAAATACGCAATTCAACGGTGTGACTTAAGAGTCAAAGCGTGAGCGCTCTTCATTCAATTTTGCAGCAGAATCTATGCATTGACACGGGCGCTTGGGCTTATCCACACAATGCTATCAACGGACATGAAAAAAAAAAAGTCAATAAACTCAACCCCGGCAGAAAATCAGGGATAATTCGTGAGGATGTCAGGACACGAGATGGTGTTGGCATAAATAACGGTACTCTAGAAATTAAAAAAATCAAAGCTGTGCATTAAGAGGGAATCGAACCCCCGGCGGGTCGAGCTTATCACTCGAATGGCAACGACCCAGGTTACCACTACCCCATTAATGCTTGTGAAGAACTGGTATCCATGATGTCGCCAGTTCGAGTCTGAGAGAGGGAAGAAAGTCGGCTTCTATTTTGTGGGTGTCGTTTTCCTGTTTATAACACGGGGGACAATTAGCTGACTAGTTCCGAATTGGGTGATCATGACTAGTGATGTGTGCCTTAAGCGGCACCATAGTTGCACCATACCTGACTAGTCGGCATTGAGTCACAATGTCACAAACCTCAGAGTCTTTTCAACAAATTCTTCGAGGGATTTCCAACCAAGATCTCCTTTTTTAACATCTATACCTGACCGTATATTAGCCTTGAGTGCATTACAGAGAAATAGTGGGTTATATATATATCATTGTCCTGTAATACATTGGAAATATACGTGATTGGCATCTGAGGTGCCGGTCACACAGGTTGTGAGGCCTGTGACCACCAAGAAATAATAGTTATTGCTTATGTCCCAGTATTTTTATTTGATTAGGCTGTAAATTGGCCGTAAAATATATCTCCAGGCCATCCCAAATGATAAATACACCTGTTATCGCAGAAAGTGGAGTATCAAATAGCGCAGACTGAAAACACTCTCATTGACAAAACTGTCACATCAGGAAGATGCCGACTGGTCAGCTACGGTGCCGCTAGCGGCACACATGGCTAGTCATGATCACCCAATTCGGAACTAGTCAGCTAATTGTCCCCCGTGTAACTGAATCAAGCAACTTCTCGCGCGTCTTTTCTTAGTTTTTTTCACAAAAAATTCGCGCGCTTCACGTATTCGGTGAATACAAAACTATTTAATACCCAGTTCGCGAGGCAGCTCATGACTAGGACTTGCACCTCTGAAGTTCAGCGCTCCGATCTCAGACTCCATCTCACGGCAGACTCTTTTGATTATCGAGCATTCTACCTGTCATTGGTTCCGATCTTTCAACTTCCACGTCCTTAACGGTTTTCTTTTCTATAGTATGATCATGGTAAACCCCACATGAACTCCACAACATGCGCTCTGATCCATTCGACAGGTCTCGTAACGGTTCCTGGAGCAGATTATATTTAAGGATGCTAATATGTCGAAGCGAGCTCCTCCAGTTCCTAACTCGAGATCCCTCTCTGATCCTTCAATCACGATGCGCACCGAGTTAAATCAATTCTTCGTTTTGGCGATCTCTGCCTTCCCCATCCTTGCTGCCGCCAACTCCGTATCTGACGTCCCTACCCGTCGTCAGTTCAATACATGCGATACCGGCCCCGTCCTTTGCTGCAACCAAGTTGAAAGCGTGCGTTGTGTCATCTGAGCCTCGACCTTGCTGCTCAGTGCTGACATACGCCTATACTAAGTCGTTTAGCAACATTGGTGAATCCCTCATGGCACTCTTTGGGGTAACTGGCCTCGAATATGGGGAAATTGGACGTGAGTCGCCTCAGATCGTCTTCATGCGGATGCAATTTAAATCATCTCCCCGATGTAGTGACTTGCACTCCTATCTCCGTCATTGGAGTCGGTGGAAACTCATGCACGGCACAGCCAGTATGTTGCATGGATAACAGTTGGGTAAGTGGAGAACAATGCATCCTCATAATCCACTCATCGGTTTGTCGGACTTTTATAGAACGGAGTCATTGCATTCGGCTGCTTCCCAGTGAACTTGAGCTTGTAGGAAAGAATACACAACAGAGGGGATGTCGAAAGTATCAGTGCAGAATATCTTGTCGAAGTTACGCGGGTCCATTTGATGTCCAGTTTAGTTGAACTTGGACGCCGCTCTAACGCGAATAAAATATATTTACCATGTACATTTTCTCTTCTGAGCGTTGAAAGCAGGCAAGGATGGTTTAGTACACAGGGCCTACATATCCAAGACACACCGACTGGTACTGTTGACAACTCGTGGTTAACGCTGATGTCTATCCATGGTACCTGGACCTCATTTGAACAAGCTGTTCCCTCCGATTTTGTTCATCCTGTCGCTTACTACCCTCTTACCCCCGGAGTACCACCCTAATGCCCTACCCCACCCTCCCTCAGGTCTGGTGACAGGTATCTCGGGGCAATGCGTCCTCCAAGCGTTTCCCATGTTCAATGTCGGTCGGTAATGTGGATGATCGTCAATGATTGTGAGTTAGATTAATGGTCGAAGCTACTAAGAGAGGTGAAAACATCCGACTCTCCCGGTGTTGCTACACATAAATAATGGACAGTCTCTCACTATCACACTCGTCCCCCCGTCTCTCTCAAGAAGATGTCATTTTCCAAATCCCTTCGAGTTTTCGTGGTCGTCGCACTACCCATCCTTGCAGCCGCCGAAAGCTCTCTCGAGCTCGCTAGCCGCCAGAACAACCAGTGTAATACTGGGACGCTGCTGTGTTGCAACCAGACAGAAGACGTACATAGTTCACCCACTTGACCGTCACAGATATCAGCACTGACGCCCTTAACGATAGTCAAGTAGCAGTATTGGCCAGACGATTCTCAGGATCTTCGGTATTCCCGTGGGGTCAGTGACAGGTCTCATCGGCCGTAAGTCAGCTTCTCTGAGAATGCCTGAGAAGACGAGTCGAAGCTTACGCATGCTCATAAAAATATCTCAGTGACTTGCACGCCCATCACAGTCATTGGTGCGGGGGGTAATTCATGTAGCGCAATTCCTGTCTGTTGCACCAACAATAACTTTGTGAGTCCACAGTTCTGTACGGTTATCATATCTGTTGACTCTTCTCATGCGACCTAGAATGGAGTGATTGCCCTTGGATGCACACCAGTCAACCTGAATCTCTGATTCTTGGTGGACCAGAATGGCCTTGTGGTACAGATGGTGCTTCAGTCGAATACGTAGCTTGACAAATCAACAGGAAAACGTTGGGAAAACGAGACGAGTACTCGGTATACATAAGTAGGCTCTAGGATGGGGTTGATAGCTTTCAGCATGTATATATCATTTCAAACTCAGGGTGGAAGGCCCCAGGCTCGACTAACGGACAAGTTCTGTGCTAGATTTTCTGATAATATGTAACGAGTCACGACAGCTAAGATGCTTCTCGTCATGTGATGAAATGGATCAAGCTCAGCTTGCCCAGTACAGTCCAGCTATAACGTTCCTTTGGGTGATTCAAACGTGTGTGCATATGCTAGAACTAGAAATATTGACCTCACACGCGATCTGTACCTATGTAACATGACTTGAAATGTCGAAAATTGAGAACGTGCGAGTCATTAACCTTTTTAGAAATAATCCCCAAAAAAGGAAAGTGGGGTTCTGTTGATCAGCGTTGGACGTGGATGGAACGTCACTGATGCGCCCAGGCGCGTCCTGCTTGCGTCGCCACTCCATCTGATGTCGAAAAATTGAAGCCAAAATTGAGAGATGAACAAATTGAGAGATGAACACAAATGTCAAACACAGACATTAACACACTTGAAAAGCATAAAAATGTGCATTAAGAGGGAATCGAACCCCCGGCGGGTCGAGCTTGTTCTCGACATGGCAACGACCCAGGTTACCACTACCCCATTAATGCCCGATACTCAAGACTGCGACGCGGCGCAGAGGAGAAGTAGTCGGATGAGATTTACAGATGCGAAGCGCCCATTCTTTCGTGGGGAGCATGATACTCAATGTTGATTCCGATTCTTGAAGTTGAGACTACATACCTACGATCACTGCCGCATCAGGTGTGGATAAGATAACTATTAAGTAACTCCTCCATTCGAGTTGGATCCGAGATGACCTTGTTTATTGCAATTGGGGCCACTAGACAGCATCATTGCTTGCTGCCTGAGGTCCATGGCCCAATGAAGATGTCGCGGAGCGTCTGCATGAACGAGTTGGGGCCCGAGGGTGAATGCGAGGCTTGTGGAGGCTAATGCACGTCCATGCTTCAATTGGACATTCCCAAAGCGGACGTAGACTCGAATGATCATGGCGTGAACGAACACACGGCGCCATGTCTGCATTGTCCGTTGAGGATTTGTCCCCAAATAACAATGCCAGGATTTGTCGCATTGAGCTTGCTTAGTCAGTGTCAACGCGGCAGAATTGCCAATGAGCGTCAAAGGAGATAGTGCCGAGCGCTTGTGCCACTGGGCACACAGACGACAACAATAACTGGCGCAGATGACTTACCGCAATGGATGATAATGCAATTGTACCGCTTTGACTAGCGATGGCCGCAACTCGAGAAGTCCTATGGGCATTGACATTGGCCTGCTTTTAATTGAATGTGCGAGGCCATGCATTGTCTTAGGCGCCGACATCGTACATGGCCTGATCACAGCGCGGCCACCGTCTAGTTTTCTATAAAATGCGACCATCCTTTTCAGAATATGCACCCCCATAACCACGATGGCAAACATCAGCACTCATTCTATGACTCTTTCTCGCCCTTACTATGTCTCCACTCTTTCCGTCCCTAAGAATGACGGCACCACCGGTACTCGAACGACCTTCCAGCTCCGCGACGCCAATAACAATCACGTCGACATTGGCAACGCCCCGATCCCTGTTTGCGTACTTGATATTTCCCTGACGGACTTGCCCAGCATACTTGAAACCTCCGTTTTCCCTGGCCAATCAGTCTCAAGTTCCTCCATTTACAAGTTCGTCGTCGTCGTCAATTCTGACGGGACAATCGATGCGTTGGTGCTTGGGCATGTCCACCAATCCACGGAGATGCGCATGACATACCTTCACAATTATGTCCGAGTTATTGGAATGGCGATGGCTGCGTATCTGAACTTGCCCTTCCGGACTGAGGATACCTCCACATGCGGAGGGCTGAGTGTGTCCTGTCTAACTCAGGAAAGCAAGGCGGCAGCGGTGGCAGCACGGATGATCAACGTGGGAAAAATGTTCATTGACAAGCTTTTGGGAACTTCCAGTGCACCGTCTGCAGAATATGAGTATCCCTTGACAGCCAATCTGAAACCGGGGCCTATGACAGTACTGAAGGTGGTCGTCATGGTTCCGTCCTACACCTTGTCACAAGTATCGAGTGCAAGAGGTTCACACCAGCCGACGGGATGGGGTTCATGGGCCCCCGTCATCTCCGCACCAATTCCAACCGTGGTGAACACTCCACCTCAGAATGCGACGAGCTATGATTCGGCACGGCTCATTATCATGTATAAACATTAGGAATTTGCGTTTTTCATCCTATACTTTCCGGTTACCAAACATATTTTCATTGCCTAGTCCTATTTCTATCTCCTTTTAATTCTTTCTTTCCTAATCTTCTGCAGCACAGGTACACCTATATATAAACTGGTTTCGTAGATATTCTCCTTTATTCCGATTTTTGTGATTTCCACATTCATTCATAACATGTTCTTGGGTATTCATTACGTTCTAGCCTAGTAAATCAATTAAAAATACAATTTCTCCTTTACAGCTTGGAAATATAACAAAGTATCCAAGGTATGCCAGTGAAGTGAGAGTTTCAGGAGCCTTGACAGCTTGATCACGTTCCCTGTATACTCGCGCGGAGAATGCCACGATCCTATGGTTGGTCGTCTGCCGTCTGCGAGAAACTCGTCCGCAGCTCATAAACAAAGTCATCTCGGATACAACGGAGGACTTGCTTAAAAATCCCATGCACACCTGACGCGGCAGCGATTGCCTGCCAGTAGTCCGAACTTCAATAATCAGAATCAACGGCGTATACAAATAGTGTCATGCTCCCCCCGAAAGAATTGGCGCTGAGCCGCATCTGTAAATCTCATACTCCCCCTCGGCGACTCGTCCGAGTCACCGTCATCGGGCATTAATGGGGTAGTGGTAACCTGGGTCGTTGCCATGTCGAGAACAAGCTCGACCCGCCGGGGGTTCGATTCCCTCTTAATGCACTCATTTTTTGTCGAATATCTCGGCCCCTCTTTCCACTTTGCAACCTTACTAAACAGAGAACGAGGGTGAATTTGACAAGAACCCCACGGAACGCCAGCTCGGTGCTTTCAAATGAGTGCACCGTGATTAATGATGAACATAATTTATATTATGCGGTTTAGTTTTCCAAATGGAATCCCGAAATTTTGAAAACAAAAAAGATCCCGTTTTCTGGGTGACGTCCAAAGCGATGACTTTGCGTTCCGGTGCATGGTGACTCGTGAGCAAAGGGCTTTTTTGTCGTCCGAGTACTCCATCATACTCCATAGAATAGAGCAATGCTTTAACACTGCCGAATCCATGTCAAGAATTGGCATACGCAGTATTCGCAAATTTCACGACGTGCACTGGGGCAGCCTACAGAGAGATCGCGTCGATCTGTCAGTTGGGCGGTTCACTTTTTTTCAATCTATAAATAGAGCAGTGTTGACGTTAACCTCAGGGTCGCGCTGTCGGCGTTCGCGGTGACTTATTGTTATGTAGTGTCGATGCTTTGTTCAGTGTTCTCAACAATAGGCGTTCTCGAGAGAGCTGCAGCAAAAAAGGTATAATCAGAATTATTCACCGTTGTTGGTCCCTGCGCAAATATCCTGACACTATACTATCTACTACCCACATTGTTGAATCCAACTTATTGATGTTTCGTATCACATTTTAAAACTGTAAGAATCGTTTTCCTGAACGCTTTCTTCCAAAAAGCGAGCAAAGCTCCACTCCTGAGCCTGACTGAGTCTGAGTGACTCCAGCCTCCTCACGCGCCCAAGAAGCCATGATCGATTCATCATAGACTCTTGTACCGCAAAGGAGATTGACGTGTTGACAGGCCATGAGGCACAGCCACTGATCTATCCCCAAAAGGTCAATTTAAAGCCCCGGCAATCGTCTTACTTACTTTTCGTGCAACAACATCCACTCCATCGCAGTGGTTCTGGTATTTCCTTTGGCAAAGGCTGATCCCTGAATGCCTGACGGGTGATCGGTGCTGCGGTTCTCCCGACACCCAGGGACACAGTACTTCGAGTAGACTATGACTCCTCGTGATGCACCAGTCAAGCTGAATCGACGACCGGCGCCTCCGCCTCGTCCTGCATTTGATCAAGGTGCTTTATTTCCGAGATTCTCGTGCTCGGGGCAATTATTTGCGTGAAAAAATAGCATCTGGAAAGATCTTTGATGATTCTAAGTAGAAATAAATTTATCGGTTACTGGTCTCTCCGGCAGTAAACGTTGACCTATTAGAGATGGGATTGAGATGTTAATTTCTTGACCATGACCCTCGATGAACTAACCATGACCATATTAAACCCGTTGGAGGATTCAGATAGCAGATCGCGTCCATTCTCTCGAAATAGGCGCGAAATAATAGATATAAGATATATTCGTTGAGGTGACAGGGTACTACTATTGATACAATGTTGTGAAAAGGCTACAATGCGATCACTCGCTATTATCTAAATTAAATAAATAAAAATACTCTTAAATATTAAATATCTAAAGGATGTCCAAAAATCAATCTATGTTTCTTGCCGAGAAGAGGAGGATGGTTGAGATGACGCAAGGTTCGAACAGCCCAGCTTGGAATGCCTCGCTTGTAATCTCCAATAGGACTTTTGTCTTTTCGCCTGCGAGGCTGATTCGTGCGAACTGCTCCGGCGGATTGGGACCACCGCTGTATAACTGGTGACTCATGAAATTAGTGCCTGAATAAGACATGAATCACGATCAAATACACGTACGTATATTCCACCTGATCTGGGAACCCAGGTGTACGTTCGTCCACTGACCACCATAGTTCGGTACCTGTAAAGATCTAGATGTCAACTCGAGCGGGTAGTAACGAAGAAGAAATTCCACGAACGTGGAATCAGAGGAGAGCTTGAGGAAGTCTCCAGTCCTCTGAAGCGAAAGGACGCCTTTGGCTTCAACAGTAGGGTGTTGAGCCCATTTGATCAGGGCAAACGTCTCTCCGGGTTTCGAGATCACTGTAGTGCTGTTGGACGTCTTCACCTCAAAAAACTTGCGCTGCTGAGGCCCAACGATCATGCAATTAAATATATCCGGGTTGAAATGTGTAAACTCGAACTCGACCACCGATGTGGGTTTATTGAGCAATGGCGGGAGTGCACCGAAGGTCGGTGAGAGAGCTGATTTGGCGCGTGGTCCACCGTTGATGGAGTATGGGTTTTGGGGGTTGTACCATCCACCCTGAGCATAAGGATTGTTGCCGAACATGTTTACGACGGAGGAGGGATGAACTGAACTGAAGGCTTGAAGAGGGTGAGCTGTGGATTGCAAAACTACGATTTGCACAGATCATTTATATACCTCGGCTCAAGATCTACAATAATGATGTACAACGTAAATCGCTTGGAGGGTGCGCGCTTGTCATGAAACGTGACCAGGCGAACCTGAAGAGAGGTCGGAAGAGAGCCACCCACTGAGTAGAGCTCTCGAAGGAGGTTCTTGTTCTATGAGAGGATATTGATTTCCATTTTTGGCCAGCGAGGACGTGTCGGAGAGTAAACCTGAACGGCTGAACTGAGTCGTCCACGCGCCTGACGCATATTATCCGTAACTGATGGAGTAGATCGTGATCCGGTTTTACACAGGCCGGAAATCCTGCATATCCAACCAAGGTCCTATGTCAGGGCCTGTTTCTCGTCTTTTGGGCTTCGGAAAATCGACACAAAGGATGTCATGATCCCTGAGTAGTGTCCCAAAACCAATTTGAATTTCTACTTAATATAGATTGACGTATGACGTAGAGCCGTTTTGATGGCCGCAGTAACGGCGAGCGGCTGTACACCACTGGGCAAGTCAGCCCATGGCCCAGCAATAGCTGTGTCTCAAGTGCTTCTAGTAACATGGGGTAGGAAAATTGCGGGAGCACGGTGGTCAGGAGGAAAGCCATGGTGGAGAAACTTCCGATTTGTGTTTTGGGAGAAATTTTTTTTAGTTACACAGTGGCGAGCTTGAAACTTCGCCAACCCACTCTCTCCCCCTCCTGTCGCCCATAATTGCGCGGGTTGATCCGAAAACTGGGTTTGTGTGATAAGTAACGCCGAAATCGACTTGCCGTGTGTCGGAGATCCTGCCTCAGTAGGTGAAATTCAAGCTCCTACGCATTGAGTTCCTTGCTGCCGAGGAAAGGAGTCAAACCTCCTTGCCGCCTCCAACAGTCGATTGAAACGTCCGGGGAATTAACGTGTGAACAGGGTTTGTCATTAAACGGGTTCATAATAGATACAGTGGGTGTCATGTAGTAGGATAAATAGTCAGACTATGTACTATATTAATGGGAGGCCGATACCACTGGGCGTTCAGAGTCAAACCTCAAAGATTTTCAGAGATCTACCGGTATATCAACTTGTTGCTGATACACGATGTTTCGTGACTGTCCTGCATACTCCCGGACTACTGGCCATGATGCTCCGTCAGCAGTAAGAGCGCGACTATTGATGGCCCTAAAAGGTCCCGATTGATGGCCCGCGGGGTAATGCTCAGGATAGGCGTGTCGTTGACCCTCCGAAACTTTGCAAACAATTCGCTGTTGTTTTGCAGTTCATTGGATTGATATAACTGGTTTGGGAATTGTCAACTAAGAACCGATGGGAGATATATGTAATGATGAACATACATATAACGAATCCTTATATCTTTCCCAAACGAATTCTTCATCATTTATAGAAAACACCCGAGCGCTAGAAAAGGTCTCTGTTACTATACCGATCAAACTGGGGAAGAAATGTTGGGAACTCACTAACGACCTTGCGTAGAATGTTTAATCCAGCCCAAAACCTCCTGGTTCGGTAGGATATTGAATATCTCCACTCGAGGTACGGTCTCCCACTCTATCTTGGCGAATTTCTCCCCTCCATTCCGAGTCAATATCGTCGTCGTCGTTTTCTCGGGGTAGGACTCGGTTGATATTTCGAACAACGGATCACGCCCACATCCCATCACGGAGCAGTCCATGATGTCACCATCAGCAGAAACGAAAGAGAGTTGGATCCAAGCCGGAGACTTCTCGACGGGACAAGAGGGAAGGGCACCGAATGATGGCGAGCAAGGTGAGGGACACGCCCGTGATTGATGAGCGAGTAATAGGTGGTTGTTTGGGTTGAACCATTCCGCTTGGGAGTAAGGGTTGACGTGCATTGAAGCCGGGTGACAGAATATAGCAGAAGAATGCCACAAGTCTTCGAGAAATATCAAGTTGGACTGAAATCTTTATATGTCAAGCGCTCTACTCTCAACATAGAGGGAACGGCGATCTCGGAAATGTGCTTCTCGAGGAGAACCATGTCCCTCGCAAAGTACAATGCCTTCAACGTCGAGGGTATTGGTGATATCGGCCTGGATGACAGTGAGAGCACCAGAAAATCGTATCATCTGAGCCTCATTTCTAGTGACCTACACCGGAGGTTGTGAAACGGCGTTCTCGGAAGAACGGATTGTACAGGCTGTCATCTACTAAACACCCTGGGAATTTTTAATTATGGCTGCTCGAGCTCTTGCCTTGCCCTTGTTTCTCTGTCTGATGTTAAATTGAGGCTGTGTGTTATGGCACTCCGTTACAGTACCTGGTTATTTATGGAGAGCGAAGATGATTAACGCTCAACGGTAGTATCTGATTTTCACTGATCGAAACATGAAACTGAATCAGACCGAGTTGAAGTGGATGACTTGAAGAGCGAAAATTAGGGGAAAATAGTTCTTTGGCTCGAGGATCTCAGTATCTTGTATGCTGTCGATAAGAGTAATTCAAGGCTATTAATTATACTGTCAAGAATCTTTGAGGAATCTGTTGAGAATCTGGGAGACCATCACGTGGTACTTACCTCGGACTTTTAAAATTCAAGAAAATGGAAACCAACATATCGTTTTCAAGTTTCAACGTTTCAACTTCAAGTTCAGTGCTGTGACCTACTACTACCCATGTCAAGGAATGGCGGAGAACCTTCGAAAGGTTTGTTTGTCCTTTTCTGGTATTTTTATTGTTTACGTTGTCTGACGTCGCGTTTGCTCAGGAGAAAATGTGGAAATCGGGGGAACCATACCAGTACCCCATTCCCAGACCTGATGGTAATCCCTGGGAGGTTGTCCTGCAAGCGCTCCTAAAAAAGGACAAGGTGCAATGCGATGCCTGGAAAGATGAAGTACAGAACCTTTTGATTTTCGTGAGCGCCAACCCATCTTCCCAAACTGTTGCTTTGCAGTGCTCACGTTCCCCAAGGCTGGTTTGTTCTCCGCAGTCGTCACATCTTTCGTCGTCCAATCGTATCAAAATCTGCTTCCTAGCTCGAACGATCTTACGGTTGCCCTGCTAGCACGAATTGTAACACAACTAGAAGGCACATCCAACATGACGATCCCAGGCTCAAACACAAATGTACAAGCGTTGTTGGGCATCTCTTCAGCTTCACCAAGCGATCTTCGTATCAACACATTCTGGTTTCTGAGCCTCATCCTCAGTCTGACCACCGTCCTCGTCGGAATTGTCTCGTTGCAGTGGCTACGCGAACACCAGAATTACAGCGATTCTCTTTCACCTAGAGTGGCGCTTGGAATCTTCCACATGCGGACGGAGGCTCTTGAGAAATGGTATGTTCCTCAGATCTTCGCCACGCTTCCACTCCTCCTCCAAGCTGCACTCGTTCTCTTCTTTGCCGGAATTATTGATTTTTTGATGACCCTCTCAACGAAAGTTGCGATTCCAGTCGCTGTTTTCGTCGGTCTGACAGTGTGTTTCCTCGCTGTCACCACCTTATTGCCGACACTCCAATGCATCACGGTGTCCATTCGCCGACCAGGATCCAACACTCCCATTCCTTCCCAGTGTCCGTATAAGTCGCCTCAATCGCTCGCGTTCCGACGTTTGGTCACCCTGTCGTCGCGTATCTTCACTACAATCCATGGGCTTGCGATTCGATTTATATACCTATCCACCATCAAGCTACCCTCCGTGATCTTTCTCTTACTTCGGAGACCAGGTATCTCTCCAGAGGATACGTGGAGACATCGCCTCTTATCATATCGAGCCTATCTTTTCTGGGCAAGCCAGCACTGGTTGGACTTTGATCGCACCTGGCTGGTCCTCAGAAACGAACATTTTGATATCACACGACCTCGAGCCCCAGGGGACAAATCCACACAGAACCTTCTCGAGCCCATTTACGACCCCATTCGCGCATTGGGTGCGGCCGTTCATGGGAACGAACACCACGAAAACGTCCTCTTTGCCTCCTATCATTGTTTTCAGGATATATCGAACTCTGCTAAAGACGTTGGAGATTATCCAGACCAGCACATACAAGCATGTTATAAAGACCTGGTCCCTACCTGGAACTCCCCTATTGCGAACATCGCGTCGATCGTGGTGGACCCAACGTTCGAGCTTCTACACGACATCCACACTGTTCTTTTCCTGCGACTACCCGGACTGTTCTACAAGGCGATTAATCCAGCTCACCCGTTCGGCAAACATATGCTCGAGTTGCATACGAGGATCTTGGGTGATCTGTATGCCTTCCAGCCCCGGAAGCTGTCTCAGAGCACTGCGGCTGGGTCGACAGGTTTCTTCCATTGGTACACAATCAACATGTCCACTTTGGATTTTGATGCGCAGCTGGAGGATGGTAATTATCCTTGTCTTGAAGTATTTCTGTCAATACCAACGATCTTCTTTCACAGCTTTCTTCGAACAGTTCTTCATGATCTTCCACTCGTTCATTATCAATACTATCAAACTCGACGACAGGAAGATGTTGTTGAACACATTCCATACCCATTCAGATCTCGACGACTTTATCTCACTCGTCGCATATCTTACCTGGCGATCGGCCGAAAAAGCTCTGGGGGATTCCGAACAGAACGACGCTGCAAACGGGAGTTTGTACCTACTCACCAACACCCTCAATGTGATAGAGACGATCCTCACACAGACTATCCCAAACGACGATCGTCGAAACACGGAAATACCCGACTTCTTGTTTTGTTGCTCATCGCTGTACTTGAAACGCGTGTGGCAACAGAGGCCATCAACGCCCTCGGTCACGACGCCGACTGCGACGGAAAAGAGGATGTCCGTGCAGATGTCTCGCCTTTCTCGAATACTGGGTACCTTTCATACCAGTGTTCTCCTTCCTTACGAACTTCGCATGGACGAAGAGCAATTCATCCGAATCTATGGCAATTTCGTTCATGAAGGATCGTTGCCCAAGAACTTCTTCAACCATCGACGTAATTTCACCTTATATGCAGAGGATATCCATAGGAATGGAGGTTCGAGTTCAGGAGCCGATACCTTGTTACAGGATACTACCTCAACTGTATTGTCTGGAGAGGTACGAATTGTGGATACCCATGGTACTAACTTGAGTGGGCGGCGGGACAATGGGACAAATATGAATACTTCATTTACAATAGAGAATTCTAGCCGTGTAGAGCCTTTCAATGTATATGCAGATACCCTAGTTTAATTGATTTTGAGACCAAAAAGTTGTTGAAGTCAAGTTGAAGTAGTTTGCAAGCTAGCGTTGAAGTCGGCATCACGTCGGCAATGTTATGGCCTCTGAAACAATCATGACCAAACAATGAGTGCGTCGGAAAGAAAAACATTTGTTTGCTTTCGTTCAACTTTCTCGTTCCTATTTCATCTTCCCGACGCTCTTTTTATCCCGCTAAGGCTTGTTCTGAGATCTGAAGTATGAAGCTATGAAGGCCTGAAGGTCTGAGGAATGAGGAATGAGGCCTGAGGTAGCAATGGTGCACTGTTATAAGGTGAGCTCATTTTTCATCTCCACAGGGAAATTCCTCATTTTTCCGCTGGCCAGAGTCGCGTGGTCTTATGTACTACTTGTTCTTTTTAAATGACCATTGCGAATCTTTTCCACATTTCTCGAATAATACCCGTCAGATTCTCAAAGTCAAATCGTTGGGATCCAGTCCCAGTGGCATGTGGTTCCGACGCGGTTTTCTTGCATCAAGTTCCATTTTCTCCTTCTCGTTGACCAGTTAGGCCATTCATTATCTTTGCGGGAGGAACGAAGATGCTTCGCAGCCACAACAGCATGGCGCAGTGATCAAAATGACTCGGTGACCCTGTCCTCGAGGATCTAGAGTGGTTCTAATCGGTTGATTCTCTGCTTCGCGTTGGAGGTGTCGAGCTTAACCTATTGGGTCGATATTGCGAACAAATTGTATATAATTCGGTCACCAAGGGACTCTCATTCTTTGAACGATACCCATGAGTGCTGATTCTCAGACTGCCCAACCACTTCATGACGAGGAAAAGGATGTCGACGTCGACAAAAGAATGGTCCCTGGTACGATCCCAGTTGTTCTCGTCATCTCTCACGGATCGTCTCAACCTCTGTCATAGATGAAAACACCCACGAAGTGCCGACGTCGCCAGCCGACTTTGATGATCCTAATCTATCTGGAGGAGATATAGCCAGTACCATCATCACAGAGGAATCTCCATACCCGGAAGTCAGGTCTGCCGTCGCGAACACAGACGATATTTCGATCCCGGTTTCTACATTGCGGTCGTGGGTGATAGGTGCGCCGAGTCCTACCCTTACCTTCTTGAATGTCCTTATCTTCATTCTGTCTGAAGGAGTGGCCTGGGCTGTTGTCATCCCAGTATGCACGTGCCAGATATGCTTCTAAGCCTCGTTCTAATTTTCATTTGCACTAGGCTCTGAATCAGTTCTTCTACCTACGGTATCCGTCTGTAACGATCGGAGGAGTGCGCGTTTCCATGTGGCTGACACCTTCTCTCGAACTGAATCAGACGATGTAGATTGTGGCTCAGCTTCTCTCCTTTCCGATTGGACGTGCATGGGCACGGTACATGCCTGTGGTCAGTATCCTTGGACTAGACGTCAACCCAGGGCCATTCACGATCAAAGAGCATGTGCGTATGTGTGTTCTGGATCCCTTTTTCTGATGCTTAGCCTATATCCTAGGTCCTGATAACAATCATGGCTTCGTACGTTCCGCTTCGGCTCTTCAACGTGTTTTGAGATTAATATGTCTGTAATAGGGTTGGAGCCACTTCAGGTAAGGAGGATTCTCCAATGTACTGCGATCCACATAGTCTGAGAGGTCCATTACAGCTTACGCCGTAAGAGCATCTTTGTGATGAGGATACTGCCTTTGATTGACCACACCGCCAGACGGACATCATCGCCGTTCAAAGAGTATACTACAATCAGATATACAACTTCGGGTGTACGTTCACTGACACTTCACTTCTATACGTCCTTTTTCCCGTTCTGATATGAGTTCTAGTCCAATGGATGATTGTAATGTCCACGCAGCTGATCGGTTTCTCGATCGGTGGCGTCAGTCGACGCTTTTTAGTCGATCCACCGTCCATGAGTCAGTGAACTCTGTCATCTGCCACCAATGCTATGTCGCTGATGGTCGAAATTTTTGGATCAGTATGGCCCGCCAACCTCGTAACATGCGCTCTTTTCAACACGCTCCATTCGCAGTCCTATGCTGGTATCGGCGACCACAAAGGAATAAACAGAGAAAAATTCTTTGTGTATTGCTTCCTCGGTTCAGTCTTTTATTGTACGTTCATCTCATTTTATGGCCCCGGTCCACGATCCTGAATCAACCAGATTTTCTTCCTGGATACCTTTTTCAGGCGTTGAGGTACGTCCTTTTGAAGACCTAGGGTATCGTGATAATCAATCGACGATTGAAAAAATGATAGCGTATTTTCTTGGGTACGATTTCCATTCTTCGCCTTTTTAATTCTGTCAGTAACGATGATTTTCGAAAAGGTCTGTTGGATTGCTCCAGAAAATAGAGTATGTATAATTCCTCCTCGATTGAACATAACTTAACTTCTCACATCGAACTTTCTAAAGGTTGTCAACCAGCTTTTCGGGTATTATCACGGAATGGTAAGAGTTCGCCTCTCCGAGAGATCGCGTCCCTAACCGTGGCTTGACAGGGAATGAGGTGTGTGATTTCTCGCTCCTTAAGCAATTATCCATCCAGAAATGTTTTGTCGCGTCTCCAGTATTATCACCTTCGACTGGGCCCAGATTGCATATATCGGGAGCCCGTAAGTCTTCCTGATAGCATTTTCCCTCTAAACTGACTGACGATGAATGTAGGCTTGCAACTCCTTGTAAGTGCAACTCCGTCTTCAGCGAAGCGGAAGTCGTATCTCAATCGCACAAGGGTGGGCCGAAGCCAATATCGTCTTTGGGTTCATTTTTTTCTACTGTGAGGCCTTTCTTGTCGTCTTATTACACATTTTTTGATTTGATACAGGGGTTATAACACCGATTCTTTATGTGCGTCCATCGCCAATACAGTGTGAGGTGAAAATCTCATCGAGAATGCTCAGTATACGAACACCTGGTATACCCAGTATCTCCCGTGAGTGCCACTCTTTCATTTGCTTAACCCACCATACCAACAATCATGTTTCGTGAAGAATATCGACACGCGGATCGTATGATAATACCGGCAAGACGTACAACGTTACACGTATAATCGACTCAAACTCCAAGCTAAACACCACGGCATATGAGGCCTACAGCCCGATTTTTTTATCGTGAGTACTCTTCGCGTGCTACTCCGAGAGGTCCTCTTTTTTGAAATAATTTTAGGGCTACCTTCGCCATGTCATATGGACTTTCATTCGCCACGATCACAGCCACACTAACCCATGCCTTCCTATTTTATGGGAAACAAATCTGGACGCAAGCTCGACGATCGCTGCACGAGCAGCCTGATATCCATGCGCGGTTGATGTCACGCTATGCGCAGGTGCCGGAATGGTACTACGGTCTGATATTTGGCACGTACCTTCGCTTCTGATTGTCTGAAAATCAATAACGATGCTTCAGTTAGTATGTTTATTTGTTCTGTCGTTTGTATTGAAATCCTGGGGACCGACCTGCCGGTTTGGGGTGAGCTGGCCAGTTTTCGTTTTCGGGTCGAACCATCACTGACACGCGGATAGCTTTCGTACTGGCGTTATCCATATGTGAGCATGGCCATTCCCAAACGAGCCTTACAAATCGGGGTTACTCATCCCTTTGCGGGGAATCAAGCGTTCATTTATGTTATCCCGTGTGGCATGATCCAAGCGGTCACGAACCAGCAAGTGGGGTTGAAGTAGGTTTCCCGTCGGTCAGGAAATACTCGCTTAACTCAATGTCAACCTTTACACTAGCGTTATAAGTGAACTCATAATAGGATACAGCCTACCTGGACGCCCAATCGCGATGATGCTTTTCAAAACCTGGGGTTACATTACCATGGCACAAGCACTGACATTCTCGTCCGACTTCAAACTTGGCCAGTGCGTCGTCTGAATGATCTCCGCGCCCAGGTTACTCATTGTTTCTCCTTCGATTAGCTACATGAAGATACCACCTCGTGCGATGTTTTTTGCTCAGGTATCTATATTTGTCGTGTATTTAATCCATGGTGAGCTCACGAGATTCACCAAAGGTCGTCTGTGCGAGTATCTCGGGAACGGTCCAGCTCGCTGTCCAGGAATGGATGTTTACCCACATTGAGTTCGTGCTCACTGGTTCATTCTACGACCTGGAACTGATGTTCAAGTTATCGGCAGGGATATTTGCAATCCACATCAGCAGAGCGGGTAAGGCTTAGATGTAATCGCGATGATACGAACCTGATCGTGGCTTTTGCGTAGTTTTGTTTGCCCCAACACCGAAGTATTCGGCACAGCTTCCATAATATGGGGAGTCATTGGTCCTGCCAGACAGTTTTCAAGAGGGCAGATTTATTAGTACGTTACTGCTTTCTCTCGACGTCATCTTTTCCTAACGTTGACCCCCGAACAGTGGTGACAAATATTGTTAACTTTAGCCTGTTCAGTCCATCTCACTGACCTCCTCAATGCTTAGCTCTCGTTTTCTGTTTTCCTCTGGGTATTTTGCTCCCCCTTGTTGCCTGGTTGTTTTCACGGCGGTTTCCAAATTCCTTTGTGCGATATATAAAGTGCGTGTTGCGATCCAATTATCACAATGGTTGACTGATCTGGTCATCGCGATATAGCTTCCCGTATGTCTGACTTGCTTTTCATTTTGTATAACCATGCGACGAGGACCCTCTGATTTTTCAGTGTCATCCTATCTGGAACAAGCGCAATCCCACCCGCAAGCGCCGTCAACTATGTGACATGGGGTATTGTCGGATTTGTTTTCCAATACGTGGTTCGACAAAGGCACTTTTCATGGTGGACGAAATATAACTGTGCGTACCCGTATCTCACCCTTTTTATGTCCGCTTGATCAAACGTCATTCCATCGTCAGATGTGTTGTCGGCTGCATTGGATTCTGGTGTTGCGGTTGGAGCCATCTTGATCTTTTTCTGGTGAGTTTGGGGCATGTGGCCTGGTTAAATCGAGAATCTCATGAACTCGCTTTTCGAAGTCTACAATATCCTCTTAATGGATCCATTGGCGCCAATAACGTTCAGAAATGGTGGGGAAACACAGTCTTCCTTGACACGGCGGACTATAGAGGGACCCCTTTAAGGCGCTTGCCCGACTCAATCTCTCAATTTGGGTTAGTCGCTTGATCCCTTTCTACAGCCTGATTGCTTACAGCTTTCTCAGACCTGCATCGTGGTAAATCGCAACAGTTCTGTAGAGTGTATTATACATGTACATGCTTTTTGTACTTGCGTTCAATGTTTACTCGCTGATTTCTGGCAATATCACCCTCTGAGGCTCCGGTAAGCTTTGCTCACATCGTCGGGTATGGTGTAACGGCTAACATTGCCGCCTCTCATGTGATCGCGGCAGCTCGGGGTTCGATTCCCCGTACCCGAATTTTTTCAACTCTTTTACTCCAATTAATCATGACGTCAATTTGATTTGTTTTCGAACGCATTCTTATTCTTTCCAGGAACTTCCAGCTGAGATTCAAAACACAATCGTTGCTCGACTTTCAACCCAACCTCCATCACCAAAGCCCCCTAACTCCCCAAACTCAGCAACAGTTGAAGTTCAGGCAGATGTCCGAAAGCCAACTCAGACTCAAACGTTTTCTGAACCTAGAGCGTCCTCAGATTCTGGACCCATTGGTTTTGGTGCGAACCTCCAGTGAATAATGAAAACCTCATCATGAACTTCGCGTTTTCAGGACATCCCAGTCGATCTTCCCGCACAAAATGCTTCGGACCTCGAAAAATCTTTTCAAATCTCTGAATCGGATGACCGCGCTTGCGCTTCCTCTGCCAGGCTATGGGAAGACATTCTAGAGAATCACCGTTCGCCGTTTCTTCTACTACGAGTGGCTGATATGAGGATGGCCTTGGGGAGCAGCTCGACGGCGCTTGATCTGTATGACGAGGCAAGTCGTCCTGATGTGTCATGTTCTGTATAATGATAATCACTGATAATATTGAATATTGATCTCTAGCTCCAAGCCACCTTAAAGAACCCAGCTCTCGGACGTTGGGTTTCCGAACGCCGTTTGGTTGTAGAGGAGAAAACAAGTCGCATGTGTGAGTCAGCCATCAGGGACAACACCGATCAAGCTCATTCAACGCCCTACCACAGTGACGAATTACAAAGGTGACCTGCAGGGCAAGTTCACCCCCAGTCAACGGTGGATCCCCACTGCTCATGATCCCTTTCCGTATTGCAAAGTTAAGGCCCAGGATATCCAAACTCTACTTGAGAAGTGGAGAAAGTTAGAGTCGTTTGACGACTTCCGTGACCGGTTTCTGAACATGCATTCTTTACACACGAACCGTATTGAGGGGGCTTTCTTGTTGAATGAGGTTGTGAGTGACCCATATTCTCAATAGGTCATTCACTCATGCTAAATACAGGATACCGACAAAGTCACGAAACTCGGATTTTATGACAAAAAGATAATCTCTCAGCTGGAATCACCTGTCGGTGGAGCGGTACGTCATCTGGACGACGTCCTGGCTATTTTGCAAGATACCCGTGAGGTACATAATTTTTTTCCACTCAGTTTCTCCTTTGATCGTGACAAATGATTCATCATTCGTGTGATGTCTAGGCATTGGTTGATATATACACCTTCTCGGACCCGATTCCCCGAGATCTTACCGTGGAGCTCCTTTGCCGGTGGCATGCCAAACTTATGAAAACCTGCAGGGTGTTATGCAACGAAGCATCTCCAACACACACACGATTGATATACACCAACATAGGCGTTACTCGCCAAACCTCACGCGTTAATGTAACCGCATCTTCAAGTGTGAACGGGAAAAACATTTCGATTCAATTTTGCCCACACGACGAAGTTCAATACGAATTGGAATTATTCTGCCAGAGGTTTAATGTTCGTATCTGCAAAATTCACCCTTCAGAGGTTCTTGTTGATGTTTTGAAATTAGGAGATCATACGAAAAGATTCTATAGACCCTTTTGCATGTGCCGCCTGGATAAGCCATACTTTTATTGCGATACACCCCTTCGAAGTAGCTCTCGTTTCCTCGACGCTTTGTTGTGATTGATTAATTAATTTCTGATTAGGACGGAAATGGGCGCTTGTCCCGAATATTATCCTCGATACCTTTGATTCGAAAAGGACTTCCGCCTCTATGTGTCTTATCACCGTTTAGGGGAGAGTATCTCCTCCATCTCAATAATGTGAGGCCCGATGATGTCATGTCTGCGTTTTTAGTAACTCCACTTTTGCAGACACGTTCAACTCCCCGGTTTGGAGATTACGAGGGACTCATGCGCGTATTACAACGCTCCACTGAATCCGCGGTGGAAATCCTCATGTCGGACTATAGTTCGAAATGAGGAAAAGGGATTCGGAGGCTAGGAAACAAACACGTAGAGCGCTCGAAGTTAAAATTCACTTATATCTATACCACTACACTTCGTTAACTTTTCTGATAAATTTTCTGTATTCGATATAAACAATCTCAGTCTCAAGCTCATGCCGGTTTGTCAGCCTGCTCAGGGCTCTATCTCAAATAACACCGAGGAATCGTTCTTCTTGTGCGGCTTATGCAATCGCTGGCGTTGATATGTATGTCGTGGTTCTCATCAAGTTCTCGACTACTACTCGGACAAAATTCGGATATGGCAGACAGCGTTAGCTTTTGACTTTCCGCCCCACTCACGTGGTTGCCTATTTGAGAAACCATTATCTAAGACACCAAAAACGGCAATGTATTGATGGCTCGACTCGCAGTTCGTTTGATCAGCTCATCTCATTGTTCGCAAAACAATGGAAA
>JAHXRV010011684.1:0-30072 GCA_019904355.1 Psilocybe tampanensis | reverse complement strand
AGAGAAATGGGGAAGCCTGAACGAGCGTTTGCCACATTCTTATAGCTTAGGCTTGGGCTTGCTCTCTTCGCTAGGTCCTCTGATGTTGGCACGGACAACGCCTTCTTGTGTAGTAACAGCAACCAGCTTTCCGTCCCGAGTGAACATCTATTACGGCCATGTCAAAACGGTTGATGCCGCTTCATAATGAGAGAGGGGCTTACTCTTCCGTGAACGATTCCTCGCCCAGAACCACCTCGGGGACAGTCGATCTGGATCAAGTGCAAAAAGATCAGGATGAGTCACAGTTGGCGCACAGAGAGGAATTGAACGCGACAAACCTCATACAGAAGCCAGTCTCCCGCATCAAAGTCGTTGCTGTAAAAGAATGAGGCTTAAGTAAAACTGTAAGGAGGAGGAAATGGTAGCTTTACTCGTAGAACCATATGGCGTGGTCGAGGGTAGACTAAGGTTGTGACACTCAGATAGGTTCTTTGCAATCGGAAATCTAAGACAGACGTACGTTCATGCTTAACGAATCTGGGCCTTTCCCTCCCCGTTTTAAGCCCATGACCCTCGATGCAGTCGAGATACTGTGCAATGTAATTTCAATGGGAGGACCCAACGGTATTGACTGGGGCAGACTTACAAGTGAAGATCAGAGACGTAAGCAAGGATACACTGTAAAAGATTGAATTTAGAACAATGTTTTCACAGATTGGGGGAGCAATAACTCGCCTTTTGGAAGGGGGCCTCGTAACGAGGAATGTCCCTTGCCTTCATCCAGTATGAGTATCGCACAATCCCATCCTTACTATAGCTAGGCCCTGGGTTGGTTGATTTAATTGCTATTGGACTTCTTGTACGTTCCTGAAGAAAACCGGGATGTCAAAGACTATACTTGAAAAATCCAAACGAATCATATTTACGTTCAATCTTTCTTGAAAGAATTTGACAACAGTAGGAGATGATTTGGGATCTTGAATCATTTTAGCATAGTAAACTTCCTCGTCTTGGCATTGCTCCGGAGGTGGGACGGGAGACATTGTCCATTGGTGAGTGGGCTGCCATGGTTCGGGCTTCTGGAAAGAGCAAAGCATGATGAAAATGATGTGGCCATTTTGCACGGCTTTCACTGAACGAGTGACGTAGGACTTCCCCTCTCGCAGGCGTTCAACGCTGTAGACGATTGGCGTAGAAGGGGATGCGCTCGTCAGGAAGTAACACTGAAACCATCCTTTTGAGTTAGTTCTCCCATGTAAATGGCAGTGCAGCGCAACATACATGCAACGACTAACAAAAAGAGAGAAAGAGGAATATCTTAGCGTTCCACGTAGTAACTCGTCGCTGGCAGTATAACTCACATGTAGAGCAAATGCAGAATCAACGCAATTCGTGGCCGATACAAGGGCCTGACTGATAACTTGGCTGTATTCATACAATAAAACACATGCAATAGAGTATATTGTCCAAATACTCACCCTCCGAAGACACCTCTCGCAAAGAGAGGTAACCAAAGGGACTTGGAGCGGAAGAGGTTAACCTCGATTTGTTCAACCTCAAGGGAAGTTGAGATTTGTTCGTGTTCGACCTGGTTTAATTCGTCGTTCATGGTATATGGTGGATAAAACGATTGCTATGGGTATAATGAGAGTGCAATGTGCGCCAGTGGGTTGTCTGAGCTCTGTTCAGTCTTGGTTTAGTCGTAGCTGTGGAATGGTGATAAATATTACCGAGGGACCTCATTGAACCGGGATGTCGATAGCCGGACACCGATCTTCCGAGCTTACTTTTGCTTCCTTTCGCTCATCCCACTACCAAGTGTTATTTACGAACCTTTCCTTGGACAGCTTGGACGTTAAAAACGTTATATATGGGTACATATGTTACTACAAGTAGTAGTCCGATGGTCATGAATAGCGAAATCACCTGTTTCCATTCTTTGGACAGATGATCATGGTACCAGATTCAATACAGGAGTTCGGACTGAGCTCAGAGCATCCAGTACTCCGTGACCTGCCCGCGATCCAATGATGGGCTAATACAGAGAGAGCTCCAAGGATCTACAACAAGCGCTGAGTAGCCCCTCAGCGCGGCACCCTGATGAATTTCAGCAGTTTAAAGGATTCCAGCGTCGTTAAGATACTAGGATTGGCGATGGTAAAAGCCTCGCAATCTTGGTCACAATTCTTCGACTTCAATTGTGAAGCCGCATTCATGGCATACTTGTTCTCCGATTCCATCTCGACCGGCTTGGACTTGACTAAAGACGTGCTTGTGTTCAGCATCTTTCCGCTTTTGCCAGACTCCCTCTTTGGTTCTTTTCCGGAGGTCTTTTAAGCCTTGTTCAAATTTTTTGTTTTTCTTCTTCTTCTTTTCCGCTTCTCTTCTTTCAAATTCGGCGTCCAACGCCTCTGGTGATCCCCATTTCTTCCAGGCAAAGTCTTCGACTTGGTACCGGAGGAACAACATCATGTTGGCGTAGGTGGATGCATGGGGATTGGCTTTCAGAAGATGCGGCATAAGTTCTTCATCTCTGAGTTCCGCTATGAAACAACCCAGGTCAGCCTGATGCTTTGAGGTTATTAAAGACCACTAACGATCAGTCAGCAAGTAATCCTATTGACATGTGTGAGTCAGTAATTCGTTCATGCGCCTTTTCGCGAAGAAGTCGAGCTTACCGTCTTGCACTCTGTTTTTGTCAGAAGACTATATTTCTCAGGATGATCATTTTGACAAGTTTTGCAGACCAGACACCGGAACACTTTCATGAACGTTGGGTCAATATCCATGGAGTTGCATTCTCTGCATTTTGCGTTACGCTGTGGATCAAGAAACATGGCTTCATGCCTATTGAGTTTAATCATTTACATATCGAAAAAGATTCCAGATACTCACGTATATCCAAATTGTGAAGATCCCTCTGTTTTTCGCGTTCCTTTTCTTTTCGTCTCAGCTCTTCGTCCGTATTCTTGTTGTCATCCATAATAAATCCACCCTTAGTATTAACCATCTTCGATAAATCATACTCGAAGTAAGTGCCAAGGCGTGAATCGCGTTGTAGTGGTTTGGATGAAGAAGCCATCGAGCCTTGTCCCGCAGGAGCTCCATTTAGGGTTCTCTTGTTATTAGGATTGACCACGTAGGATGAAGATCGTTCCTGCTCTTTTTGACGTTGGGCAGCTTTGGCTGAGGCAAAGACGCGTAAGACGCTTGTCAGCCTTTCAAGTGCTTGAAATCAAACCTTTGAGCCGATTGATTTCAATTTGCTTAACATGCTCAGGCGTTGATTGGAGGGTGGATGAATCAAATACTCGTGGCGGAGGAGTGGAAGGTCTTTCGTTGCTCTCTGACATAACCTGGGTTTTTGGCAAGATTGTTGTGAGCTTGTGAGTTGGTTGTGAGCGAGTTGTGAGTTGTTTTTGAAATTCAATAAAATGACTCGCGTTCAAGTCACGTGCGTAAATGGAAGGGTGACAGGGGTCCCAATCAGCGCGGTCAGCGTTTTTGGAAACATCACCAAAGCCTAGTTCAGCTCGGGTTGAAAATTCTGGAGAACTGGAAAGTAATGAACCCATGTGGTTGACGAAAGCAAAAGTGGACTACATTAAATAAAGCGTTACAATGAGAGAGGGTACAGCTATGAATCGAAATACATCATACAGCCTTAGGAGGCTCAGATTCAGAATCAACGGGATCGACAACCATTTGATCGTCATTCGGTTTCTCGTCAACTTTTTCAGATGGAGCTGGAAGTTTGGCCTCGACTTCGGGTTCAATTTTAGGGGAGGGGTCAACGTCGACAGGGGATGATGGTGCAGGAGCAATCGCAGCTGGAGCCTCTGTCCCTGATCCTGCTGTGTTGCTGTCGGTGGATGGGGTATCGACGTCCATACTGGATTCTTGATTTGTTGACGTCAGTATACGAATAGCGGTAGTGTGACCGCTGGGACCGGCGCCGTGTGTGTTCATCGGACCAGAGCTCAATATTCCACCCCCAAGGCCAAATTTATGAGTCGTACCGTTCGGTTCGTGGCTGTCCCTGTCGCGGTATCTTGCATGATTTCTGCGGCCTCCTTCACCTTCATCGTCCGAGTCTGACAGCTCACCGTCGGCTTGTCGCCTTGCATCTAGCAAGCGCATAGGTCTACGATCGTTGGGGTCTATTAAATCTTCATCCTCATTGGGGTCTTCTAAGGCGCTGTCAATGGGCATTGTGGGGATATCTAAAAGAAAAAATGATGATAAGTTTGAAAATCTAGAGTATGATTGTTGCTCTTACCCGACATCTGTACGCTTGGCGGTCCACCAGCGTGTCGCAAGTTCTCCAAAACTATCCGTTTGACGCGATCAAGGTACGCCGGACTGTTCATGTCATCAACGTTAGATGACTTGACGTCAAGTTCGTAGTCTGGTCCAAAATATTCGATATATTCGTTGACAGGAATTTCTTTAGGAACACCAATATATGGATTAACACAAATTTGGAGTGTTCAAGAAGAAACCTACCCGGCCCCAGCTCAACACCAGCTGCCAATCCAGTTTCAAATGCCCAAGCTCGACTGACATTACGCATAGTGTACCCTCCACCACCGAGCAGTAATAGGGGCTTGTTGAATGACTTGACAAACTTCACACAGTTTGCATGGCCTAATTAAAGATGTGTAAGTTTTTGCCAAGTAGATAGCATATTTTGAATATTTACCTCGCATCGAAAGGTTTAAACAGCCTAGTTTGTCACCAGACAAGGAATCTGTGCCGCATTGCAACACGATGGCAGATGGGTCGTAAGATTCCATCACTTGTCGAATAACCTATCCAGGACGGAGATGAATAATGGAGGAAAGGTGATTATTCCCCAAAGTTGACGTACAGGTTCGAACACAGATTTGTAATTTTCGTCAGAAATTCCATCCCTCAATGGGAAATTCAGGGCGTAATATTTCCCTTTCATAACTCCAACATCCTAATTTTCGAAGCGTTAGTTTTGCCCGCCCAAGGCGCCCTAAGACAAAACTTACCCTCAGTTCTCCAGTACCGGGGAAGTACTCTCCATATTTATGGAAACTGACAGTCATGACCCTGTCGGTTGTATAGAAGGCTTCTTCAACACCATCTCCATGATGGACATCGATGTCGATATATAAGACACGACTGTGGTATCTATGATTGGGTCTGAGCGAAAATCCTATAGATAAACAACTTTACATTCAACATACCGAAGCAGTTCCAAAATACCCAAAACAATATCTGGACAAAGACTTTAGCCCGAAGATTACATTCAAGGAGAGATTTGACATACCATTGACATAGCAAAATCCACTAGCTTCACTTTTCTTGGCATGGTGAAGACCACCAGCCCAGTTGATTGCAATGTCACATTTATCCCGACTGAGCCTGGCCGCACCCTCTGGAATGAGCAAGAAAGTTAATAGCTGACAATAAGAAAGGACATCAACGGACGTACCCATGGACCCTCCAGCCGAAATAGAACAATATTCAAATAGCCCATCGAAAACTGGACAATCATCTCCAACGTTATCTGAGAGATATTGATATCAATGTAACGAGGTCGAGCAACGAGAAACATACATTTATGCTGTTCTTTCACATAAGAGTTCATATTGCTGGGAGTTATACGGCTTAGGAATTCAACGTATTCATCCGAGTGAAACTGTGTCATTTCACGTTTTGTTGCTGGTTTGGCGCGCTGGTAGACAGCATTAGCCATTCCGCCCGTAGATGATGTAAGAAACCAAACCTACAAAGATCTCCATTTTCTTGTAAAGGCCATAGTTCATGACCAGAGAGTGACACATGCGTATACGGGTTGGTTTCATCCTGGAGAAGAAATAACTAATATAAATATCTTTGACCAGAGTAGCCAGCAGGAGAACAGTTTACGGATGCCCAGGACCATAGTGGAATCCTCCAATATCCGAATCGAAAAAGTAGCACTGGAAAACAGGCGTCAAATGCAGTTCGATGGGCATGTGCAGGTCCATGTAGGGTAGCAAAACACTTACGACGCGTTTCTTCTGTGTTTCGCCATCGAGGGGTATCACTTTGTCTGACATCTTGTAGAATGGACGATGCTGAATCGCATTACCTTGCGAACCAGTAAACGAAGGGGTGTATGACCAGATGGTACAGACGCGGGTGGCGGCACGATCGGACCTGTTATTTGGTATCACCGTCTGAACCAAGCAACTTTTCCACACCTCAAGCTCAAGTCTCCTCGAAAACCAGGAAGAAACAAATCGATTATATCCCCATACACGAAACCTTGCCGCTACAAATCTAGCCCTACAATTATACAAATGAAATACGAAGTTGCGGAAGTACAGTATTAACGCAAAAACTCATAATCTAACGCGACCTAGAGGTGCATCATCGCGCTCTAGTGGATGTTGCTAGTTAGAGATATCCCGTCAATGAAGGGTAATTTCTCACCTTGGTAGACCAGGGTTGAAGGAGCAAATCCGAAGTCATTGTCAAGTTGAATTCCCTGGCAACATATGTGAGTGAAAGGAACATCAGTCTTAGATGGGTTATATCCAGACCATTTCTCCAGCTATGACGCGAACCTATGGAAGAGTCAACACGTTACATCATAATATTGACCGTGATCCGAGGGGTCTTACCATCGACCAATGATGCACACAATGCAAATTCGCGAACCAGAACTTTCGATTCGTCAGTAACACAAGGAGATTGCAAGGAGGGGAAAGTCTTACTTCTCTACCTATCGTCGTTCGGAAAGAATGCATGTACGGCGTTATGGCATGCAAAGTAATTTCTTCGTCGAAGTTGGCGGTGGGGAGAACCTCGTTTATTTGTTTGATGGTGTCAAGAAGAGCAGCTCGTGCTCCCTCGAGACTGGTTTCCATGGGCGTGTTTCGCAGTCTGGTGTCATAGGATAATTCTCGAGGAGACCGACTTTGAATGGAGTCCAGCAGAAGAACAAAGTGGTCGCGGGCATGTCTAAGATGCTTGCCTGTCGAGGACGGAGATAATTAGGGTCCAGAGAAAATAGGATGAACAGGTCGTCTTTACCAATGGTTGAACCTGGAAGATGTTGTGAATGGACAGTCAATTGTTCATCTGTAGTTAGGTGCTTGTCCAAAAGTTCCACCGCTTGCAAGAGAACTGTTTTGGCGACTGAAATCTGCTGCTGTATGACTTCAGGCGTGTTCGAAGGGGCGTTATTTGAAGTGGAGGAGCGCATAGGAGTAGTTGCAGTCTCGATAGTAGATTGAACCATTGGAAAAAACGAGGGCAATGGAATCAAGAGACGAATGATCGGGCAGGAGCCACGTCAATTTATATAGGCACAGTATCTACGTCAATATGCCTTATATACACTACAGACAAAATAAAATACCACGATCCAGGAGGCGAGACCCTTGCCTCGCGTATCCCTCGAGATATACCCCATGGCATTTTCAGCCAATCTCAACATTGATATCATGTCGGAGACAGATTGTGGATACACGAGGATGGAGCATGAACAGGACATTCGGTGATATTCCTCTGCCTAATTTCGAGCGACCCAAGAGGAGATAAGCCACCCGAACTCAAGGCGAGGATGGAAGTCAATCTGCCAAAGATTGCCCTGTATCCAACTCGAAAGAAGGAAGGGTGAGAGACTGGAAGAATCCAGGAATTCATCGACCGTCGTCGTCGCTTTGGTTAGAGAACCGAAAAAAAACCTGAAACGTACCCTTATAGCAATTGCTGACAAAGCATTTTTCTACATCACTCCGGTAACGGAGCAGCCATCCACGTCGCGTTGGCCAATCTTTATACCTTCCCCCCTATTACATACCATCCAAATGTTGGCGTCGTTGAGGAAAGCAGGATCTTTGGCGCGTGTATGTATTCAGTTTTTTTCTTCGTTTGGTCTTTCTTACCTTTCTTTTAGGCTGCATCTGCAGGTCAGAAGCGCTTCCTCTCAATTCATGAATATCAATCCATGAAGCTCCTCAATGATGTTCGTCTTTGCTCCAATGATCACCTCGTTTTTGCGTTAATGAAAATACGCAGTACGGCATTGCTACTCCTAAGAGCATCCCTGCAAAAACTCCCCAGGAAGCCTTTGATGTTGCAAAGAATTTCGGTAGCTTGCCTCCTTTTTTGTTGCTACGTGTTCCCTAAAAATTCCCCCACAGGAACCGATAAACTAGTGATCAAGGCCCAAGTACTTGCTGGCGGCAGAGGAAAGGGCAAGTTCAACAATGGCTTCCAAGGAGGTGTTCATATGGTCAACAGGTCAGAAATAATGCCCTAAAATAAACTTTCGGATTCTTACGACGAACTCCTGAGCAGTCCGCAGGAAGCCAAAGAGGTTGCTGAGAAAATGATTGGCTCAAGTCTTATCACAAAGCAGACTGGTTCTGGTGGACGAATCTGCAATGCTGTTAGTTTTTATCAAATACTCGAAGGAGACATCTTTAACTCTGAATATCGTAGGTTATGTTGGCAGAGCGCAGAGAACCTGCCCATGAATACTACGTCGCAGTTCTCAATGACCGCGCCTCGCAAGGTGTTGTCTTAGTGGCGTCGGCGCAAGGTGGAATGAACATTGAAGAAGTTGCCGCCAAAGACCCCAGCGCCATCATCACTACCCCCATCGACTTTGAGAAGGGTCTTTCGAAAGAGGAGGCCATTGAAGTTGCTAAAAAACTCGGATTCAAGGATGCAGATACCCAATCACAGGCGGCCGATACCTTTATCAATTTATACCGTATTTTCAAGGATAAGGATGCTACGCAAATTGAAATCAACCCCATGGCCCTTTCTACCGATGGCCAAGTTCTATGGTACCTCCGATTAGAAAAATACTTGCCTTGCATTACTGATCAATATTTTAGCATGGACGCCAAGTTTGGGTTCGATGACAACGCCGAATTTCGCCAGAAAGATGTCTTCGGTCTTCGTGATATCTCTCAAGAAGAACCATCTGAGGTTGAAGCCCAAAAGGCGAACCTGAACTTCATCAAATTGGATGGCACCATCGGATGCTTGGTCAATGGTGCCGGTCTAGCTATGGCCACGATGGACGTCCTCTCTCTGCACGGCGGCAACCCTGCAAACTTCCTTGACGTTGGAGGGTTAGTGGATAATTGTTTTTTTGGGGTCATTGTGTTAACGTTTTTGACAGAGGTGCGACCCCTGAAACCGTCAAGAAGGCATTTGAGATCATCGTCTCTGACCCTAAGGTCAAGAGTATATTCATCAACATCTTCGGAGGTAAGTCTGACCACGGTTGGGCCCTCAAATCATTTTAACATATCCACTAGGTATCATGCGATGCGATTACATTGCCGAGGGTGTCATTAAAGCTGCCCAGGACCTGAACTTGACCATTCCTCTCATCGTCAGGCTGAAGGGCACAAAGGAAGCCGAGGCTAAGGAGTAAGCCAAATTTTGAATTTCTAATTGGTGACTCCCTGTAACACATCTTCTACAGAATGATCAAGGCATCCGGCTTGAAGATCGTTTCTTTCGACAGTCTCGATGAAGCTGCTGAACAAGCTGTTCAACTCGCCGTTTAGAATAATAGATGGACTCGACTATATTAATCACTTTCATATAACTTTTTATGCCATGCAAAAAATCGGTGTGATATAACATATACGAAAAACAGCATGTACCGTAAGAAAAACAATAAGTGAGAGGAAGTCAGGGGAGAAAAAGTGTACAACGAATTGCAGTACAACGAATTGATTTGTGTACAAACCAATTACCAAGTGGGCCTTACAAAGGGTTGAGCAGGAGCAGGGTTGAACCCATTATGCGGAGGTTGGGGTTGATTATGGGTGGTATGGGGCTGCTGCTGCTGAGAGCCGTTATCCGCACGAGGCTGTCCACGGCCAGTTGCCATTGGCATATAGCCAAGGTTTTGAGGGACCTGAACTGCATGCATCATCACTGGGCTGCCTCCATACATGGTTGCTGCAGGGTGGGCATGTGCATGCGACATAACCGGGCTCATCATGGGCATACCACGTCCACGGCCCGCATTCTGTTGCTGTGGTGGAGCGGACATCATGTTAGGAGGTGGAGGTTGCGGACCATAACCAGGCGAAGGATATGGCATCAATTGAGCAGGGTAAGGAGACACAACAGGACGCATCATATTGCCATGAGGCTGAGACGCCGGAGAAGGCATGGTCATCCACATTGGCTGGCTGTACAATGGTGTATGGCCATTTGTGTGCATCCTGTTTGCCACAGGGTTCGAACCCATTGGTGGTCCGTACATTACAGGGCCAGGTGAATGGCTCATCATGGATGACGGATAGGGTCCATAGGCAGGACGCATATTGTTTTGAGTGACTGGGGAGTAAGTGTAGGCACCAGTAGTTGGACGAGCTACTGGGGCATGAGTCGACGGAGGAGAAAATGTCGCTCGATGAGGGGGTTGGGAAGAGGCCGACGATGAGGTGGGGACCGTTTGGAAAGCTCTGGTCACTTCATGAAGCGACATGCGTGAAGGTGCACTAGGCAATGAAGGTGGCGGCGTCTCTCCGTCCTCAGATTTGACATCTTGAAGAGTGAATGGTAGGGCGGTAAGGTCGTCGGCGATGCCTTCCAATGAGTTGACAGAATGTAAGCCCGGTTTATTTGAAGTTTGAGACCACACAGCTTTGAGGTGTTCTGGATCAGGCGCTCGGGCGGGTGAATCCTTGATGGGCAGGCTCAAGGAAGATCGACTCCAGGAGGCTGTAGAATGCGAGGGTGGTGTCACAAGCACTCTGTCATTCTGAGAAGGGAGACAGTCTCAGCACAATAAGAGATTATGGGAGAATGGAAAACTTACTAGGGCATCTATGTTTTCAGCTTTAGGAGGAGAAATGAGGGTAGCCTGTTCTCCTGCAGAGGCCGACAGAGAATTCGATATTCCATTGACCGCCAATGTTACGGTCTCACTTTTCTCTTCCACCGCGACCGCTGGTTGAGTGACTGGAGGGGATATCTGTGGGCCAAGATCTTCATCCAGTTGACTGCCAACAATGAAGTTCACCGCAGGAGCTCCTTCAGCTTCGATGATTCTGGAATCACGACGAAATGCCACTGCCAAACCAGCAGGCATTTTGGGCTGAGTTCGAGATTTAACTGCAAACCCACTCTCCGACTTGGTTGGAGAGTTATCGTTCGACTTGGGAATAGAAGCAACATGCGTTTCAGGAGGAGTACTGTCTGGGGGTGGCGATCGACTTGTCGTGTTAAGCCCAGTTTCTTCCTGCACAAGATCTACCTTGGGAGTGGGAGGAACAACGGCTTTTCTCCATGTAGTAGCGCCATCCGCTACGGTGGGGCGTCCAAAAGCACCTGTAGCGTTCACCTTCGTCGTTTGTGTTGTCGGGATATTCACCTTAGGACCCGACTGTCTAGGAAGCAAGACACGATAATGGAACCTCCCTTTCGGATATGTAGGTTTTCGGAACAGGACATCGTTCAGAGAAAGATCTTTACGATTCATGTCGGGCACAGGTGGGTCGAACGAGAGGATATCCATGCGCGCCTGGAATGCAGCTCTAAAGAATGCATTTAGTTGCTTCTTGTTAATGATCTCCTTCCGATATGATATGGACGGTAATCGAACAACGATCTTGCCATCCGGGAGTGGAGGCAAGGCAGGAGGTTGCAACATAGTTTCCAGGAATGCCTCACGCGGCTCATGATCGTCCGTATCATGAAACTTGCGAGGTCTGAGGGCAGGCGGCACCCAGCGTTCTTTGTGAGGAAGATGGACTGGCGTCGATGGAGGATGAAGCAGAACATTCGCCCTTGGTTGGGCGTCTTGATCACCAGAGCCGCTTGGTGAAATTTCTTTAGGCGATTCGTTGGTTTTCATCGTCACCAAAACACCTTTAATCCGTGACATAGCATCTTCTATAGATGACATGGTCGCCTCTTTATAAAATGACTGTGCGCGAGGAGTTCGTTGCACATTAGGACTATGTGGTACCTGTACCGTTTGACCTCCATCTAGATGGAGAAGTGGTTCCTTCGTCGAAGGTGCAGAGGAGTCAAGCGAGAACGAGTCATCTTTGGAAGGAGCATGGTCTTTGACGGGTGAGGCACGATCGGGGGCAGCAGTTGACACATCAACTTTCTTGGTCTCGTTCTCAGGTTTGCTTTCTTCCGGTTTCGGTATTGAAGAATCGCTGGATTCTTGAGACACCTTTTTCCTCCAAGCACCAAAGTCTGCTTTCTTCGACGAGGGTATAGAACTGACCGTAGGTTCGTCGAAGAAATCGCTGGCAACAGGACGGGAATGCTTATTCGGGCTTGGTTCTGCAATCGCCCCTTCCTTTGAGTTGTCGAGCGACACCTCGGGAGCGTCAGGAGCGCCTACGAATTTGCCCATATCTGAGAAGTCAACCACCTCAAGATCGTCCTTCGAGCCGTCAGCAATTGTTTCGACTTGTTCAGCCGCCGAAGGTCCCGACGGAATAAAGTTCGCTGAGATAGAGGAACGGTGTTGAATTTGGCGCGGTAGAGGAGATTGAGGAACATGATTACTTCTTGTTCTCCAAGAGTCAGGTTGAGCCGCTGGCAAAGGCGTTAGAGGCGTTGTTGTGGTGCTCAGCCGTCTAGCAGGTCGAGCATCTGTAACCGCAGGCCGATTTACACCTCTTAGTGACGGAGGGCGCTGCAAAGACAATTTTCGGGGGGTGTTCTCTGCTGAAGTTTTGACCGACGTTTCAGCGATCTTGACGGCTTCTTCAATCAGGTTCACTGCCTCCTTCTCCTGAATATATTCGTTAGCAATGTCATGGTAAATTTGCAGTAGACTAACCTTAGCTGCGGCCAGGGCTGCCTCTTGCTCCAATTTGTCCTTCTCAGCATTAGCTGATTTGATCTTCTCCTCAATTTCAGCTGCTTTCCGTCGCGCTCTTTCCTTCTGAGCCTCTCTTTCCTCTTCCTCCTGCTGCCTTCGCTGTTTCGCTCTTTCAGCAGCTGTATGCATAAGGCCTTTTCGTGCTTCGTTGATATCTGGAGTGACTAGAGGCACTGCAGGGGCAGAAGGAGCAATGGGAGACACATGAGTAAGCGACGCATGCGATGTGGCTGGAGAATGTGGAGGGATTCGTCCTGAGGTTGATGGTGGTAGTGTAGTTGTTATATCAGAAGGCGAAACCCTCGAATCGCGAGACGGCAGCCGTCTCTGCGGGACGTTGGGTGAGCGTTGAGATAAGTGAGGTGGTAACTGACGTCCTCCATCCTGAGGTCTCTGGGCAGCATGAAACGGCACGGGTGGCGGCCCCATAGGCACCTTTCTACCACGATCCTGATTGGATTCCCTGGGGCTGGTGTCCTGATCTCGGGGAAGTCGTGGACTCGGCGGAGGGCCATCGCGTCGGAGTGGTTCTCTATCCCTATTTCTATCACCTATGTATCCATTGGAATGGCCAGAGTTGATATTCCCACCACTTCCACTAAACCTTCGCCCTCGAGAACCGAAATCAGGAACAGGAGGCTTCTGCAAAACCTGGATGCTTTGACTTCCATCCTTCCCCGGCCTTGAATCCGATAGAGGACCTGGGCCTTCTTGATGATGCGGACGTTTCAAACCAAATGGTGGTTGTTGTCGATGTGCTTGGCTGTAAGGTTCCAATCGATTTGACCTTTCGTTGAAAAGTACGCGAGATGAATCTTGAGGGGAGTGTGTAGCATTGGAAATGACCGGTGAGATATTTGGACTGGATCCGTATGTGGTCGAGGCGACATCTTTCGATGCAGATGCAGGAGAGTTTCGAGACTTTGGCCAGCTGCGGTCAAAATCGTCTACAAAACGTTCTTCTTTGCTTACAGAAATGGCAGACTCCTTTGCATGAGACTCTTCCTCCTGCGATCGTGGAGGTGCTCCTGGGTGACTTGATTCTGCTGACTCGATTTTGTATTGCCGGCCATCCCCAAATTCAATGACCCCTCCCAAAAAGTTGTCGTCATCCTCTTCCATCTACAAACAACACACATAATTAAGTCATAATCACAGAAGGAAGCACAATGCGCTTTACCTCATCCCAATGATGAACATTAGGATCTAAATGGACACCGCGGAATGCATCAGCTTCTTCTGATCTCAACTGTTTTGTCGCATTGTCGGAGGACGCTTTCGCTTCTTCTGCTGCCTTCGCATGTTTCCGTGCCGTAGATTCCACTGAAAAAGATGAAACAATTTGAGTGACTGCAGTTCAGAGGAAACGTTTCCATACATACCATTTGCGACTTCAGCAGCTGTTGGGAAATCACTAGGCTCGATGTCTGGTCTTACAGACGGAGGTTTCACGGTTCCCCAAACAGGTTTGTTACTTCCACTGTCCTTGTGAGATGAACTTTGAGGTACAGTACTCCGTGGTTGAGGCAGAATGACCTTCCCAACATGAGGTAGCTGAGGGGCGGCGGTGGAAGGTTGAGCGACAGCAGCAGTTGGCAATGGAGAGGTGCTGTTCGGTGAATTGGTAGCTGGTGACGGCGCCACAGAAGAAGGTCGCGACCATCCTGCGGTGGAAGAACCGACAGCTGGACTGGCCGTTAGTTTAGCGGTGACGAGACGAGAGTGTGACGAAGTAGGTTGAACTGAGGGACGTGCTATGATTAGAACCAACAGCAGTGAGCAGCCTGGAAATGCGAGGAATTTAAAACACGAGTCACTCACTTGAAGGGCTGCCCGACTTCGTCGTTGATGATGTAGAGGTGGTGGTGGCGGATCCAGACGCTGTGTTCTTCTCAAGAAATTTCTTGTTAATATTCACAGCATTGAAACGTTTCGGATGGGGAGCGACTGGTGTTACGGATGAAGTCTGAACGTTCGCTGAGGTCAGAGGTACTAGAGAAGGGCGAGCTGGAGGTTCATTAGACTGGGCATGTGTTGAATTGGAAGAAGTCTTCTCGGTATGTGGATCGGTGACTGCCACGGAAGGAGTTGACGACGATCTGTTCTCCAGATTCTGAGCCTCAGCAACCCCCACCCCACCCCCCTCACTCTCCAGCGCCTGTTCTTTCACCTCCTGGCCAGTGGAATCCGATAGCAGCTTAGAATCTTGTGTAATTTGAGCCATAGACGCGTCGCAACACGCCTGTCTCTTCTTTTTCTTCGTCCCGTTGATGTACTAGATTGACCAAAACGGACATTCCATTAGTATGGACAGTAAATGGAGAGAATTGGACTATATGCAAGAACTAGTTCACTGACCTGGGGATTATACCACCAGTGAAGGAGAGGAATATGAATTCTCAGCCCTTGGCGCTTTGCTGCTTGCAACCTCACACCGGCCATCGGCCATCAGTTTTCCATATGGGGCAATTTTCTGGAACAGTTGCTGCAGGCGTTCAAGCTTTCAAGCACAGCACAGGATGGGATGAATGAAGTAATTAATTCAATGGTATCAATGCGTGTACAGTTCAAATCTGCCATTATCTCGTATTATACACTTCTCAAACAATCTCAGAGCTCTGCAAGCTCGGCCTCTTTCTTGTTCAATCTCTCCACTTCAGCGTCCAAGGCAACATTGGCCATTTCAATTTGGAGAACACTGGAAATGAGCTCCGTCCATCGCGTCTCCAAGGCAGTCAGTTGCTTTCCAATTCGATCCTGTATTTCAGTACGTCAGAATTTACGAAACAAAGTTACTGAAATCACCATGCATACCTGGTTGTTTTTACGTTCCCGGTTGACTTCTACAGTCAATTCTTTCAGCTCTTCGAGGGCTTTCTCAGTTCGCTTCGCTGTTGATTCCATCAGGAAATTCTGGATCCTGTAGGCATTTGACCCGTATGTCTGGAGTAAAGCCAAGTTCTGCTGCCTAGTTTTCGATCAATGCACAGCTCATGGAACGATGAAATCTGTCTCTCGTACCGTAGTCTTTGATGTTGAAGTTGAGCATGAGCATTGTCTAACGCATTTTTCCACTCATCGTCTGTGCCAGGAGGAGACGAAGGGGAAGGCAATGTATATCGCACAGTGTCCAGTTGGGGGAAAGGCTTGTTGGCAGCCACACGATCCAACTCGGCTCTGAGAATAGGGTTATTCTGGAAAATAAAGCAAAAGCAAATTAAATCCAGAACGGAAAGCGATGGGGTTGAAAGTGCTCACGAACAGCGAAGAGTTCTACGGGTGGTGGGACGCGTGGATGGAGTGTCTGAGGCGCTTTTGGTTCGCGGGCAAATTCTTGTTCCACCTTTTCTCTTAGAGAGGGATACTTGGCGAGATCATCGTCGTAATATGGCAAAGAATCAAATATCTCTGAGATAACCGAGTCTGTTTCTGTGGCCATAGAGAATGAGTTGAAGTCAGTTGGAAGTTGTCTGCAGTTCAAGTGGTTGTTTGCAGAATTATGGGTTTGATTGGACGGACCGGCAAATGCCGAAGACGATGGTGGTCAGCGAGTTGTTGAGAGAGCAGAGACTTTACGACCGTGACTCTGAAAATGTCCTTCCGTGCTGCTGTTAGAGCAAGTCGCGCCCTGAGGGCTGTCTCTACACGTCCAGCGGCATACTCAGCTGGAATAGTCAGACGTCAGATCCATTCCACGTCTGCCTCCCAAGGTGAGCGAAACATCCCGAAACATTACCCGTAGTCCAGCAACTAAATTATTTCTGTAGCTTCAACCTCTCCTTTCACCGAACCCACCTCCCCCAACCCTACCGTAACACTCTACTCTGAGACCACCGAAGCTCTCCACACTTATGGGTCCTACATTACTCAATGTCTACCCAAATTCATCCAGCAATTCTCAGTGCTGAAGGACGAATTGACCCTTTACATCGCACCATCTGCCGTCATTCCTGTTTTGACCTTCTTGCGCGACCATCAGCAATGCCAGTTCAAGCAAGTTATGGATATCAGTGGTGTTGACTTCCCCGAACGGGAGAAGAGATTCGAGGTCGTCTACCATCTCCTTAGCGTCAAACACGCCGGCAGAATTAGGGTCAAGACTTATGCTGGAGAGGCAGACCCAGTGCCTAGTGCCGTTGAAGTGTTCAAAGGAGCTGATTGGTAACGCAATTTTGTCCCATATCTTTTCTTGCGACTGGACGTGTTTCTTTCCGCCAGGTACGAACGTGAAGCTTGGGATCTTTTCGGCATTTTCTTCGAAAACCATCCAGATCTGTCAGTCAAACCTTTTTTTTTTCAAACCATCGCAAAAGTCCTAATGTATTTTCCAGCCGTCGGATATTGACTGACTATGGTAAAAATCAGTTTACCCTTCACACACCTCAATATTTGACTTTGTTCCAGGTTTCGAGGGGCACCCATTGCGCAAAGACTTCCCTCTGACGGTAACTCCTCTCCTTGATCACTGTTGACGGACTATGCCAATCTCTGGTTCTCTAATAATAGGGTTATACTGAAGTTCGCTATGATGAAGAGCGCAAACGCGTTGTCTATGAGCCTCTTCAGCTCACCCAGGCGTTCCGGTATGTTTTACCTGTTACAAATTCCGTGATGAGCAAACTCACAGTAAATCCTATTAGAAACTTTGAATCATTATCGCCATGGGAGCAGGTCGGAGATGGTACAAAGGGTCGCCGTCCAGAAAACCTCAAGCCTTTGCCCCCACCCAAGCCGGAGGAGGTCAAGAAATAGGCGACCTTTTATCCTTATGTATAGATGAAAATACAGGCTTTTCGCGCTCTTTTTCAATGAAAATCATAGATTGCTTATCATTGACGTTTCCCTGTCATCGGTATATATTACATTGAAAAGTGATCCGCAGAAGTTGAACGGAAATCGTGTCAATTAAAAGATAAATGTCAGAAAAGGTGAAAAAGCCTTCCAGTGTATCAGTGGGCCATGAAAAACCGCACTTCACGCTGCGGTTGCGGCTCCTTCAGGTTTTTCATCGGTAGAATCAGTATTGGCAGGCTCTTGACCAGCATTGTCTGTCGTCTTCGAAGCCCAACCCATCCGTGCAACAACGTATTCCTGACCTATGACTTCAACTCCAATCCGTAATGAATCGGCGACGAGGTCCTCCACCCAGTCATATTCATCCCAGTAGGCAAGCCATTTGCTTGGGACGGCTTGAGTAACCGAAATATGGGTAAGCTTATGCTCCCTATCGTCCAGATAGATAAGGAATTGAAGGTACTGAGAAGGATCTGAAGGAGTTTCGGATTTCGAGGGTGGCTGCGTGAATGTGGTTGAGAACGGTTGTATCCGGAGATACACATCGGAATAGGTGGTCGCATTATTGGCGTTCTTTGTCGTGGATTCGGATTTAGTGTTTTTCTTGACCATGTCTTCGATGTTTACCTGGATAAACTTTAGTATGGGAGAAAAACAGGTACTGATGTCATGAAGTTTATTCTGACCTGAGAAAGCTTGAGTGCTGTATCGTAGTCGTCAACTGCGTTCAGGTCCCTGGCATCGCTTCCTTCCTTAGGCCGCGATTCGTTGCCTCTATTGACGATCAAATCGCCTCCTTCGACTTGCTCAAGAACCTGAGTTGGTTCAATTCAGTTTAGCCTGGAGAACTAGAAGAGCCAAGCGAAAAATGAATTTTACCCTAGTAAGAGCGCGATATGCCAACGACTCAACACCCTCATAACCCTGCATATCATGACTCAACCAGACCTGAATAACCTCATGTTCGGATATGGGGGGAGCAACAACGTTAAGGATGTCTGTCAAAGTCGAAAGCCCCACACGTTTGAAGTCTTGACCTAATATACGTCGCAATTAGTCCAATATATCTCTGGAAAATGGAATGGGCTATCTCGTACTGAGTTTATCCAGTTGTGCAGACTTGGCATATTCCATGACCCCCTCACCCCATTTGCGCGCTTGTTCGTTCTTCGGCAAGTGTTTCACTTGTTCATCAACAACCGTTTTGGCCTGTTGGATCGCCGCAGATGCGGACGACCAAACTGAACCCCAGCCCCAACCTCCTGATGATCCACCTTGACTTTGATTCTGAGTTGATGCAGCAGCAGCAGTAGTAGCAGGGGGTTCTGATCTTTCGCGTGATCTCTGACTATCGGAACTTGATGTCCTGATGAGGGAAGGGGAGGAAGACGAGGGTCCCAAAGATGATCCTCCCCCCAACCGTACCCGCTCGGTACTCTTTCTCAGAGTTGGAGTTCCTGATCGCGAAATATGAGTGGAAGCAGTCCTAATGGGTTCTGTGCTTTTCTGAGTGATTTCGTCGAGGAAAGCGAGGACTTCAGCAGCCTCTCCTTCGTTTCCAGAGCCAGTCACAGAGGGACCTGATTGTGTATCATTGCCGGTAGAATTGTCCGGTGGAGGAGCAAATGAATCGAGATCGTCAAGAAATTTAAGAGCTTCCTCTTGCTTCGATTTCTTAGACGCCATGATATGTGGCAATGAATACTGGGAACGTGATGGTTAGGCAGAAGCGCACAAAGAGTACTGTTGTTGTTTCAAACGCAGGACGTCAGGTTTCCATATTCGGTAAGGCCAATCAACTTGAAAACACACTGGTGTAGAATCTTGTCTTTAACCTCCATGTACGTTGCCTGACAAATACATCGACCCCCATTTTCTATGGTCCATAATCACTATTCTTATGGCTTCCAGGAAACTTGCCCTTTGGCTTACTGACAACTGAATTGGACGGCCGAAATATTTCCTCATCTTTCACTCAATGCTGGGCTTCTCCAATGTTCTATCGTATCTTCTCTGACGTTCTTCGGTCTTTCACATTACCAAACGAACGCCTTTCTCGTCCTACTCTTCAGTCCTGACCGAATGCTTTCAATTGAACCTGTAGCGCTCGTATCTCAATCTACTCAACTCGCCTTGGAAAAAACTCGTAAATATGACACCTCCATACGCAAAGGCAAATTCCGTCGACGTTAATTCCATCTCACATCATACACGGCATCCAACAGCCTTCCAGTTTTCCTGTCCCCACAATTCGGCCACTGACAGCTTGCAATAATTCATTTATCATGAAGGTATCATTGAATTTCTGTTTAGCGGACACCTGACTCACTAAACAGCTAATATAGACTCATGCCCGAGTATTGCGGGCAAACAGCTCATCTCTCGTGGAAAGAAGACAGCATCTATAGACATTGGGCCACTGGGCGCCAGCGTCGGCGTCCAGTGGTCCGTCCTGGTTCGCTCTATTAGCACGATATGCTCCCAAGGCTCATTAAATCTCCGTCCTGGGAGTCTTGTAACTCCGCGGCTCGACTCTTGTGTCTCTCTCACATGTGTCTTCATCAAAAGTTTGCGTTGTCTACGTATGTATGAGCCCTCACCTCGGTCTAATCCAATGGTATCCATATGACCGAGTCTGATTGATGAACTGGTCTCTCATTGTGTTCTGGCTCATGAGACTGACATTATTCCAGGTTTGACATCAAAAAGTAACCTCTTATGCTCATTGACATTGACAACCAAAGATATTCGTTATCAGGACCAAAAAGAAAACCACAATCGGTTGATAACTTGCCACGCCATCGGTCATAATGCTGATTCTCCTGTATCTACTGCAAAGTTAACTTCAAGACTTCCCCACTCCACTTGCAAGGTGTGTTGTAGTCTTTCATCCACCATGAACTTTTGACGTTTACACAAATAAACACTACGTCAGGGTTTGCCCTCCCTGGTCACTTGAAGTCGTGGACTCGCTAACGCGTTATCACCTTTCGGAAAATCAAGCATCATCTGCGGCCCGATATTCGACGCTTGACCTGTCCACAAGCTTTTTCTTTCAACTTGCCCGACTTGATCATTTCCTTCCACATTTGTATAGCGCTCTGGTTCCATGCCCTGGTAAAGTAATTGTGACGGATCTCGATTCGGGTGGATAATAGGTGGGTTATCCATACGTGTACTATGTCGTGAAGAAGCGTTCTCATAAATGGCAGGATTATGCTTGGGACCGGAGAGTGCTTATTTCAGGCGACAAGAAACCCCATATTCAGCAAACTATATGTGGACACCTGAACTCTGGAAGCTCTAGAGAGAAACGAGGGATTCGTCCGATTCTGAGAAACGGATAGAAACAAAAAGAACCGCTCAAACCAACTACAGTCGTCCCACTCCCAAGCTGCACTCCATTTGGCTCAACTGGAAGGGAAGCCCCTGTTCATCGGAGCCTGCGATTGTACGATGTTTCTCCTAAACGGCGACTGCGTTTTCTCTTCGAACACCCACATTTTTATTTGTGGCAAGTCATCTGCACGGTCATCGGAAAGTGTTCTCATCATCTTCCGGTGAGGGTGTTTACAGGCGGTTCAGTTCGCTCTTATTGTTTAGTAACATGTGCCAGAACGATTCGAATGAACACGAGGTACTTTCAAAAAGCTTTGTGGGCAGAATTTCCTGTGAAAACATCCACTTTTCGCTCCACTTTGTGTACGTATAAAAATGCCCCTCCAAGTGTCAGGGAAATCATACCAATGGGCAATTACTTTGTGCTCGGTCGCATCCGAGGTTTTTTGAAAATTAATGAACCCGATGAATGACTTGAAATGCGATGATTATCCGAGTACAATACGGAGGATTGAGTACAGAATCGATGCACCGGTAGTGAAAGATAGCGGAAGAACGCGTTCAAAGGGCTGGACGGTCAGGGTGTGGCATAAACTTGGAAGTTGGATCGATCGGCTACTCTTTCGGATCATTGGACTATGTTTTTATGTATTGGACGAAGACCGATTTTTCAAAGTCTAAGCTCTACATCCCACATCAGAGAGCAAAGATGAAAGCACTTCAAAGACATCGAGTAACACGACTGGAAATGGAAGATGGACTGGAGAGGCGGGTTATCATCATCACCAACGGCCATGCATGTGATTGATGCATTCGGTCATGTTACCCTACCCGACTCAAGCTCTTGCACTGGCAGCGACGAGCACCTACTCCGGAACAACCACCACTACACACCACCACTCCCTTACCCCACTTTTCTGGTCCTCCAGCTCCCCAGGTTATCGTGGACACCATGTCTCTAGCGCTCGTTAACGAGATCATCACCAATCCTGCTTTCCATGACTACCTTGCCATTCTGAAGGGTGCCCGGAATGGCTTCGTATACGGTGTTAAAGTCAGGTTCCCCCATGCACTCGTCATGTCCATCCTCTTCGGTCGCGGAGAGTGAGTGGTTTTTCTTGTCTCCCAGGTCTTTCGATTGGATGCTCATTGGATACTTTTGTTGGGTCAGCTGGAAAACACGGTTGCGTGTGATCTACAAAGCCACGAAACAACACGCTCTGAACTTGGCCAAATTTGTCTCGCTATACAAGACTGTTCTCCTCGTTCAAAAGAGGCTCAATGGAGGGAAGGAGCGGGACAGCGACACTTTCATCGCTGGTTTGATTGGAGGTTACTTCGTATTTGGAGATCGAAATGCAGTGAACGAGCAGGTCAGTTTACAGAGGACTTGTTGCATTTCCTGTCGCGTGGTATTCATACGAATCTCTATTTCCAGATTGTCCTCTACGTGGTATCGCGAGTGGTGGCTTCCTTTATCCCTCGAGCGACTTCACCCTACAACACAACCCCACAATCTGCCTTGGCAGGATCTGCCGTGAAACCTCTTCCACCGGATTCAAAATACTTCACCCTATTCGCTGCGGTCTCCTGGGGTGCTGTTATGTGGCTCTTCCGGCATAGGGGTGAAACGATTCAGCCGGGCATGTTCAACTCCATGAAATATCTTTATAACGACTCCGAATCGTGGAAGGACTTGAGGACCCTGTTTTGGCACAACACCTGAGTCGGAAAGGTTTTCCTTTTAGATAGATCATAACATATATTGGATATCCCAACCATATTTTACCAACGATCACTCACATGGATTATTCTCTTCATTTACTTTTCGTACATGTACTGTATTACATTTGGGCTTAATACAGATTCGGGATTTGGTCTAGCCTCTTTGGAAGTCTCTTGCACTTGTACTGTCAGGGATGGAAACCACAATATATAAGTGACTGCAATTAATATGCTGAAAGGCGAGAGCTGCTCACCCCGAGCATATCGACAGCGGCCGCACAGGCCTTGTAACAAATCTTGCAGCCCTCGAAAGTCTCTGTGAGGGCAGACATCTCCCCGGCTACGTCGGTAGCTAGTAGAAGTCATTCGGAAGAAATAGATTGTCAGAATATTCAACGAAACGATAAGTATTGGAACACCGAGACCGGGCACCAAGAAGACAGAATAGAAGGGGTATTTCTCACCACTATCAATCCTTCCCATCAGGGCTTTACGCTGTCTATCCCAAGATTCCGTGGTAGATAGTTGGTGACTCGCACACGCACCGTAACCTGTGAAAAAGAAGTGGAGATAATGAAGAGAAGCAAATGAATTAATATATGCGCGATTTATTCTAGTAGACCACACTGACCATGCGGGAATATATCTTCTCCTAAGAGCAGATCGCGTAGGGCCTTGACGCGGAAGTCCTGCAATCGAACAAGCTTATGATACGCGATGACGGTCGGGATGACCTTGATTTCTTCGAAGCGATACGAGGCCAACGGGAGCACGTATTGGCTCGCTTTGGACGCTTCCTTCTCCATATCGTGCAGGGTGGCGAACCCATAGACTTCCAGCGGTTGCTTTGGCGCGTTGGCGAGGAGGTGTTCCCGCAAACTGGCCGTCACAGCCTCGCCGATGGCGTATTTGTCGACAAGCCTGAACAGGAGCGAGACAAGCAAAGGGAGAGGGATGACGGTAGCTGGGTCATAACGCGTCTTGTTGAAGAGGTCCTTGGGGGGGAGTCGAACAGGAGGGTCAGGGGGGTTGTGAAGGAGCCGCATCAGGGCGGCCAACTCCCCGCCGTTTTCTTGAAGCTCCAAGGCTTCCTCGCCTGTTGAGATATTAGGGTCGCAACAGGCGAACATGTCCCCTGGATGAAACGCGATTGTATTGATCAACAAAAGTGGAGTGGGTCATTGAGGTGAGAGACTCACGAAAGACATCACTGGATAGCAACGCTGAACGACTGACAGAAAAGATGGTTCCATCGATGGCAGATTTTACTTGGAAGTCAGGATTCTCGCACTCAAAGGAGGACCAAGACATCAAGGAGTTGGTTCTGATACAAAATAGTTAGATGGAGTTGTTGGACAAAGAAAACAGTGTTTCTTTCGTACTCTTTATATGACAAGCGCAGCATATCAGACGTGTCCTGAATAGAAAAAGGTTGAATAAATAGCATTCGTACAAACATTGAACATGGACATGACATGTGGAGACCACAGCATGGACCACAGCCTGTGCTTGTATGATAGGTAAAGGACTCATAGGACAGCGGAGTGAGGGCAGTGCAAAGAATGATTGATACATCATGACGTGAAGGTAGTACATGTGGAGATGCAAAATGATTCTTCATGAAAATGAAGATGTACTTACATCAAAGGGTGGAGCAAAACGAAATCATGTACGAAAAATGCAGGAGCAGAGGACAGGAGGGAGGGCAACAAGAATGAGAGGAGGGGGGCTGAAGAGGACGAAGAGGAGGAGAGAGCTATACAACAAGTTCGACCTGGCAAGAAAAAAAAAATGGAAAGGAAAATGGAAGACATAGTGGTATCATAAAAAGAGGTAAACGTGAAGCGAGTCTAAAAAGCCCAGTGATTCCCAGTGAAAAAATGTCCCCTACATAATAATACACTTTGACGACTTTGAAGACGATGATTTCTTCTTTTCCTTTTTTTCTGGTGTTGGCACACTTGGACCTGACTCGACGCTGGTGTGTCGGAGAGACCTGACGAGGCTTGTGAAAAGTCGGTCGACGTTGGCAGCGGTCTTGGCCGATGTCTCTATGAACTCGCACCCGAACTGCCTGGCGAGGGCAGCTCCTTCTTCCCTGGAAACTTCGCGCTCGTATGTCTTGTCGGATTTGTTGCCGACCAACATAAAGATGGGGTCGCCGCGCTTAACCCTTCGCATCGACTGTCGAAATATTTCGAGGCGCTCGAAAGTTGATCGGGAAGCGATCGAATAGACGAGAATAAACCCCTGGCCTTCGCTAGGTGATTCCAGGATCAGTTTCCAGAAAAGGGGAACAATGGAGAGTGACTAACCGGACCCATTGGTCACGCAGAGTGGCATACTCCTCTATTGGAAACACATGAGCGAATGTGATTGAGAATACGGGCGGAGAAGAGAGCGAACGGACCCTGGCCAGCAGTATCGATGACTTCTACAAAACACATCCTATTATCCACCACCAGCTGTTTCCGGTAGGCATCTTCTATAGTTGGATCATACGTCTGATGGATATGCGAGGTCAGGAGGGAGAGAGGGGACGAAAGAGGGGAAATGGACGGACCTCTGTGGAATAGAAGAAAGAAAGAGGAGGGAGAAGGGGAGATGGAGATGAGTGGATGTGAGAGAGGCGAGGCAGACGGGTGGAGACGAACCAACGAAACAATTGAGAGTGAACTGGAGAGAGATGAGCAAGGAAGACAGAAAGAGAGGGGAAAGATGTACCTGAACAGCGAGGGCGGTCTTGCCGACACCACCGTCACCCAGGACAGCAACTCTCCAGCTATCCATTTTCTAGAGGTCGTGAAGGAAAGACGAAAGGGGGATAATTGAAGTGGGAAAGAAAGAAAAGGTCGTTGATGATTTCGTGGGTGGTCGTAAAGAAAGGCGTTTGCCTTGGAAGAACTGAAGCTGCAGCGAGTCAACGGGCAGAGAAGAGAGTTGGTTCGCACTCAGCAAATCCGTGCTATTTCTACCTGCCATCTCTTTTTCGTCCCAATCTCCCACGCTCTTTTCAGAAACACTGTCCCGCATCGCTGGGTCCATCCTCGACAACATCACAGCCCTGCTCGACTGCGTGTTCCCAAACTTTATTCCTCCTCCGGTCCCGAGATTATCGACTTATCTGCCCCGAATCCGATAAACCCCGAGCGCCTCTGCCCATAAATTCAAAGCGCTCAACCTATCTTCAGTTCCCAATCCCGCCTCGACCCCTCTGTTCTTCATTTCCATTGATATCTGCCGTAATCCCATGCTCTACCACGGCTCTATTTTATCAGGCATTAGCACGACATTTCATCTCTTTTCTACTACTCCCACTCTAATTAACCTAAACAGGCCATTAGGGGTTCTCGAGTCATTGGTACGTAAGCCTCAGTTCACTCTTTTCGAGAATCTTCTCGCCAACGCGCCTTCATACCTCGATCATACACTCGGAAGGATCAAGACTTCGTATGCTCACCATCTAGCATCCCAAGCTACACTTTCTGAAGTCGACAATCGTGATCGGCGTCCAACATATCATCGTCGGTGGCGCATGACATCGATTTGCTATTTATACCAAGGGTCTTTCATATCTCAAGGGCATATCTATCCTCTTCACCACGGGCATCGTAGCCAGCACACACTGCGACCTCTCATCGGGAACGTTTTCCACCACGCGAAGCTCGACACGACTTGCACTCAAGTTCGGGCGAAGTTGTCTACATCTTCGCCGCCGAAATCATGGCAAGATGATTTTTCCTATGCTTCTCCAATACACGTCGTATTTTTACCCTTTTCATTGTAGTGTGCCTATAATACAACACCAAGATTTTACACAGGGCGAGCACCCGGTCTACGTGAGAAACAATCGAACCATTGCCGCAAGCAGCCGTGGTCTGAGTGAAAAGACGCGCAATGGCGGCCGCTTTGTGGGCTGTTTTATTTCTGGTGACGGTGAAGCCTTGCAATATCTTCCATAGAGGGAACAAGCCTGGGGGTACGGATGTTTATTAAGAAAGAACGCCTTGTTCTCTTTGTAGATCAGTTCTGGAGATCCTACTCGTCCGGAGGCAAGCAGGCCGAGGTGATGAAGAGAATTCAGGTACATGGATAGATGCGTTCATTGAGCAATGCGTTCTCGGACATGCCCAATCGCGTTCAGCCATGAAGCAGCGCAGAGCAAGGCAGAGCTTCTGCGATTCAGGAGAGAATAGACATCCTCGGATGTAGACCTTGAGAAAAACGGCAGAGAAAGATCGCGAAAGACGGAATGTGCGGAGGGGGACATGTGTTCTTCCAGCAAAAAAAGCGAATTTGACGGGAATTGAGATTGAGGTAGAGAAAAAAGAGGGTGGAAGGGTGTTCTGGAAGACGCTTATCTCTTCATCGCCATCTTTTTTTTCTGGGGTATTACATATTGAATATTTTATTTTGAATTTTATTTTGATGGAATGAGCACGAGACCGCGGACAGACCGAGACTGAGTCGAATTGATTCTTGATCTTGAAGTGAACACGAACCAGTCGTTTGCTTTACCAGAGGTTTTCGTTTTCGTGTCCATTGATGCCCACAAACTATCCAACTACCCATGTCAGGGCTGTCCATCTAACTCGCTTTTGTTTGACAATACCCACTTTTCCTTCTTTTCTCCATCTCCACTCTATGTCCTTTCCCTCTTTCCCAGCTACAAACTACGTATGCTCCTCCAATCTCCTTTCCTCGGTAAAAACAGAGCACCCACCAGCCCGTTTTCCACAGCATTGGTTGAAAGTGGCTCGGCGAAATCGAGATGCTTTCAATATGTAATAAAGCACGGTATTCACGCATCCCTCACCCTTCCTAGGGACCATATGACATACTATTGTAGTCTCATCATATTAAGCGTATAAGCTGCGATAAGTCTGGCTATCAGATCCTCCTGGTTTCAACTCTGGCTCTCCCACTCCGAGTCGTCCATTGGACGCTTCACGAGATGATCAGTCTCTCAAAATTTGCCCACTCCTTGTGCTTGTCCCAGGCTCTCACTTGCTCTCAACGATCAATAGAATCCGTTGGTCACCCCACCCAATTTCACACTGCCTGCATGCAGCCCATTTTCCTTGTGACGGCTCGGATGGAAAGTGTGGTAAGAGTCCAAAGCACTGTCAGCCCGACCCGGACTGCTGAAGACTAGGTCAGGAATCCAGCACGTCCTATTTCTTCGGCAACTGTCCAGAAAATGTCACTCATCGAGTCGCTCCTCCTCCGACAAGCTTTATATTACAATATAAACTTGAAGAACAATCGCTCGACAGATGATTGTCAACCATACGATGGGATTTCATCTCATCTTATCCAGGGTAGATGTCGCTCTTGTTATGTCGGTGTTCAGGTCTGTCCGCCGGTTTTCTTAGTTGAGCCCATTCAAGTTCAAACATGAAATCAGGCTCAACCGGTCCATGTTTATGTCAAGATTGGGGTCTGGACTAAATTGCCTGTCTCTTTCCAACCACCATGTCAGAGGACTGACAGTACTACGACTCTCGGACTCCTTCCTGGCTTTTTATTTATATCTCACCAGCGCGTTTAACGCTTGACATACACGCCCCCGTCTGGTTTGAGCGTCGTTCGAATCTGGCCATACATCCTCTTCCTGTTCTTGTAGAGATTCGCCTGGAGAGTCCAGGCGCATACACACACATGGAAGTTTGCAAACACGCCTGATTTCGCTTCGCTCATCCTCCGCTCTCCGTCTCCCGTCCACCATCGGCGACATCAATTTCCGCTCGCTTTCTTCGTTGATCATCCTATTATTCGATTTCCAACTCGCTTGCTTGTCGCTCGTGGAGCGCCATTTTCCCTGTAGTTCAAGTTCTGTCCCATATGCTCTTGGGTTTCTCATGAGCTACAGGCGTTGGACTACACGATTGACGTAAAATATACGAAATTTGCCAACAGCCTTTCCGGCTCCTCGGGAGATAATCCAGAACTTCACAAACACACCCCATACCACCTGTCTTGCTTGTCCGATCTTGCGTCTATCCGATCCTTAGCGCGGCGGATACCTATGCGTTGTATTGCTGTCTGGTAATATTTCTACGTTATCTGCTCCACATTTGAAGCTACAATATGGGACATTCATTGCCCCGCTTTGCTTTTTTCAACGTTTGTCCCAGCCCTGCTCATCGTGCCAGCACTCCGACATACACATTCGCGGCAGAAGAAAAGCAACCCGCCGCCGGAGGGTGGAGGAAGAGCACAGGACACCTTGTGACTTTGACAAACGCAATCGTGGCCGATGACCATATCTCTCGCTCATACTTTCTTGGGCCAAAAAGTCCCTGCACTGATGGCCGAACGGGGACCAGGTCTTTCCTGGTCTTTCCCCATCTTTCCCATATGTTCGTGATCATGTCTTATGGTTTCTGACCGGCTGCATATTCAAGGTCTTTGACTGAAGCTTATTTTTCGCAACAACGGAGACTCCTGGTGCACCTGCACCTACTGATAAATGCATAGTGAATTTATCTATCGGTTCTCCGAATCCTCCTCCGCCGTGTTGAATTTAGCCTGGCCGACTATTGTCTTCGCGGGGTTTTCAGTTAAGTAGGACATTTGGACCCCCGATAACTCAATGCGCCTCTTCGTCTCTGTTGCAACCATTCATACGATCTCTCCGTTGGACAGGTGGGATTCTATCGATCATCCTCCTGACCATAAATTGCGCCTAAAAGAGCTATAGGTTAGCACTTAGCTGCCTGGCTGCCAAAACCCAGCTGTCCTCTCCACGGAAGGCACCAAAATCAGACCACAGTGCATACATTCCAGTCATCCCTTAGCATCTTGCATCCCTTTTTGCGGTTTTCGCATCAAAGAAATTAATCATTGGGCTCCAATTTATGATTTTAATTACTTCGAACACCAAAATACTAAAAAACAGACCCCTCAAATTTCCAGGCATAAAATTTCCGACCGATCGCATATGTGCGATTATATTCGCAATAAAGGGAGCATCAGAATGGGTCATTGTGAGTCGAACAACAAAGCTCTGCGTCTGATATGACTTATCTGATATCTGACGACAATGAGCTGATCGTTGCATTGAAGTTGAGCCAAGCCTTGCGTCAGTGAATGCCACGAGGCTTGGTCCTGGCCGGTCCCTGTAAATGTTGAGGCACGTCTTTCCTACTATTCATCCCTCAGGATATCAAACCATTGACCTCATCCACAACTCGTGCCAACTAGACCCTTGTCCGTTGTCACTCTGTCTTCTGGCTTAGCACATAATGTTCACCATTTGCGAAGGTATTAACAGGCCTTTTGCTTTTATCTTACCCTGCACCAGCCTGACTTCTAATTAGATATGTATGGCAGTCAATCGTTTCCAACAAGTGACCTGGCTCAATGAAGCAAACTGAACC